>OX465585.1:36375095-36466736 GCA_950022655.1 Alentia gelatinosa | reverse complement strand
GATTCGCCTCACTCATATTTCCCATACTCTCTTCTCTCTCTTCTCTCCTGTCCCCTGCCCCTGTCCTCTGTCCCCTCCCCAAGTTTCCTGTCTTTCTTTCCTGTCTCTCCCCAATCATTGTCCCTGTCCCTTGTCCCTGTCCCTGACCCCTGGCTGCTGTCCCTTGTCCCTGTCCCCTGACCTCCCTCCCTGTTCCCTGTCTGTATCCCCAACCTCTGTCCCCTGTCCCCCGACCCCCCCTCCCTGTTCCCTGCCTGTATTCCCTAGCCCTGTCCCTATCATCTCCCCTGTCCCTATCCTCCTGTCCACTCCTCTGTCCCCTGTCCCACTGCCGTCGTCATTGCTGTGCTGGCGGAGACGATGCCGCTGTCTGTAGTACTGAAGCCGGTCCATCCGTCTCCCGCCGACCACCGCCGCCAGCCGCCGACCGCTACATCAGCCCGCAATACAAACATATAGCCTCGCTAATGTAATCCGACCCACACATTTGCGAGCGCGCTGCACCGCCCGTCAGCTACATATGAGATCGGCTCTTTTTTGGCAGGAATAACTTAATCTGCTTTGACATGAGTGACTGGCGGCGGCCGGGCCCGGCGAATGAATGGATTATTGGGCGCCGAGAAGGGCGCTGTTAAATCAATTGGCGACCGCGAGATGAACACAGAGCGGCGGTGGCGACCCCTGCCGGGCTTCACCACCCCTCCTCCAGCCGCGGAGGACAAATGGAGGCAGGTCCAGGTTCCTCCTGTGTCCGCTCCTGTAATGGTGGCACTCTGGGCATTGTATCTCAACTATATTAGTTGTGTATATATATCTACGTGTCGGAGCAAGCGGGTTCGCTTGTGATCTCTCTATGTATATATAATGTGTATATATATGTATGTGTATATAAAGGTAAAGACTATCAAATTGTACGTTCATTACTCAGTTTACATTAGCCTCACGCCAGATACCTCCAGGATATCAACTGCTTCACTGCGCTGTAAATCCTCGAGTGTATTAAGAAATTAAAATGAATGAGACAATATTTTGTCGCAGAATTATATTTTGCATGAAACCTACATTATGTGGCTGTACGTTTTAGAGCTATGCTTTCTATGATATCTATTATCAGTTGCTTGTGTAAGAAATGTAATTTGTATATTCAGATAAGGCAGATCTCTACTTGTCCATTTTCAGTGTAGAATTATCTTTCCTTATGTCAAACAAAGATACTAGCAATTGAGCATGTTTTACATTCTCTCAACCTCACGCCATGGCCAACACCGACGTGTTTCCCACGTTTACTCGGTCTCTCCGAGGTAGCAAATTATACATGAAAAAAAGAGACTTTTTTTCTGACCCCATGTGTCCTTCCCGAGTCATCATATTCATGATTTCTACTATGATTTTCGAGTTCGTTATGAAACAAGAATGTCACATGACAGTTTAGCACTGATTCCTTGAGGTATCTGGTGTATCAAGGTTGCAGTTTTGCTGTCCATTTGAAATGTTATTTTGAAATTCATATGTATAAAACTTACATTCCAGAAAACGAGAATCGCGTCAAAATCCGTCCAAATAAACATGAAATTTTGTCGCAAAAGTTTGTTTTGCAATTTTGTTTGTGTTAATATGAAATTGAACTTTTGACCTTATCCATCCACATATAATCTCTCAATCACGTAAAGAACTATTACGCAGAAATATTTATATGAATATATTCTATTCCATTAGTATGTAATTGGTACCTCGTCAGTGATACATGTGTAGAACCTATTTGAAGCGGTATGTATTTTTACCACTAATATATTTGCTATTACTGTGAGTTAAGTATGAGAGTCATACCACGACAAACTGACCTCTATAGATACCTAGAGTATAGACATCAAGGTCAAAACGTCGTCTGCAACATTCACGCAATTCATCCGAAATATTGCTGTCGTGATCCTAGCATTATTGTCAGGGCAACCGGGTACAAGCAGAAGCAATGACTTTCGGAAATCTATATGGGACCGGAAACTGCATGAGAAGGATGAGCGCGCTGATTGGCTACCATTTCCTGGCGGGAAATAACCATGTCACCTGTCACCAGGCCCGGACTCTGGACATCCAATCACACATGGTCATGATACAGATCACTTGAGGAAAAACATATCACCAAAGTACAAAAAATAAAACATTATTTTCCATTGGAATAATTTACGGCACTTTGACCTTATTGCGAGAGCGCGTCCCATATTAATCCGCGCTGACTGGTGTGCAGTGTGTGCATGAAAGGGACTACATTCTTTAGCGGAGTGGCGTATTGATCCGGCTGGCGTGTAAATAACGGCGCGGGGCTTCATTTCCTTGTTGAGCAAATCATAACGCAAATGGCAAGTGAAGTTTAGTGGGCGGCGGGGTGATGGAGGGCGACGCGGGGTTAATACGCGCCGCGGCCCGCCGGGTCCCGCAGGCCCGCTTTGCCGCCCGCCGCCCCGCCACACGCCGCGCCGACAAATAGAGCCGTAGCGGACGCAGCTGATTTACGCGCGTTTATACCTATTACGGCCCTGATTGTGTATGACATGATTATTGGCTGCCGGGAGTCGGGGTGGATTTGGACCGTGGGCGGCGGGCGGACGGGTAATGGTAATATACAGCCGACTGATGAGCCCGCAACGCCCGGCGAGAGCGGGTGAGGGGAGGGAGGGCGTAAGTGGGGAGGGGAGGGGTGTGTGAGATGGATGATAGGGGAAGAGAAAGTAGAAGATGGTGTGAACAGAAGAGTCATTTGGGGAGTGAACAAAGACAATACAGGAAAGAGGGTATGGGGAGTAAGGGAAGGAGGATGAGGAAGAAACACAGATGGCAGCTTTCCATAGAAATCCACTTTTTCCTTTTCAGTATATATACAATTATTTGCCTTTTTGTAAAACCAAGATATTAATTGAGCCCCGTTCATACTAATGAAACTGGTTTGAACCTACCCCACATACCTTGGACCACATGTCGTGATTGAAGTGGAAAATGTTTTCCACTTTCCCTAGTCTCTCTTAAGTGAGTGTTCCATTGGCCCGATAATAACTGGGAAAAGACGGTTTCCGACTTCCAGCAGCGTCCAATACCCAACATTTCGAGCAGGGATTCTAACAGGATATTTCTTTATGGAAACCATACCATGCTAATGAACTGTGAATTAAGAAATTTTGAGGCGGCATCTGTATTATATGTTGTATATTAATATTATCAGGCTCTTATCAAGACAGTCCATTCATGATGTAATATTATAGGCACTGCCGCTGGAATTTTTCTCTGCACAAAGGCTTTGGTGTGACGTAAAGTAAAGTCATCAATTTGTTGTTTTTTTCTCTTTGGTTACCAGCACTATTGTTCTCCCTTTTGTTTGCAAAGAGATTACATTTCTGCTCAAGCAACATTATAGTCAACTGAATCATAAAATCAACAATGACAATATGCATTATTTGATAGTCCCCTAGGACACAAACTGGTCAAAGTTAATGCGGACATAAGTGTCTGTCTTCCTTCCTAGGCAGACGACATTGCAATATACTACTTACTGTTTTCCCGCCAATTGTAAGTAGTAAATGTATCTATATAGAACAATACCATCCTGTAGATATATAGCTACAGTGCACAAAACGACCACTGTCCGTGTCTTTAGTTGGTCCAGTGGACCATTATATCCCCTTCCTCACGCATTGTGTGCACCTAACCACAACCCACCCCCGGTTACCATGTCATGTCGCGTTCCTCGCCCTCTGGAATGTCAACAAATCGTGGACTTTTGTCGCTCGTGCCGTCGGCGCGCCAAACGCAAACTAATATCGCACCGGCCGCGCACCAGCGGCGAGCACCGCAGCGCCACGCCGCGGCCGCGTCTCAAAACACATCACTATTAGCCGCGCGCTGATTTACGAGGGGGCTCCCGCCACTAGGAGGCGCGACGGTCTTTTATTTGTGATGATCATGGCAGGATGAATCACGTGACACGGACCTGACGTCATAGACCACTACGAGGTGAAGGGTGGCGCCTCTAGAGGTAAACTTACCAACCATCATGATAAACGGAAACTGCCAATATCAATGAAAGGAGATGGCATATTATTTGACCAACCGCTCGGCTTTATGGTTCGAAAAGAAAGTGGATAGAGCACAGCATTAGTGACGTTCTTGAACTGGTCTTAAAATGATCGACATTGTTAAAGGGCAACTTTCAAAGAAGAAATATTTCCTTTGAATCAAAGTAAGAATCCCATATGATGTGATAGATATGATTAAAAACATTCTACACCAACTCAAAGTCGAAAGTACAAGATTCCACAACCCATTGATAACTACAAGAATCTGGGGACGCCATCTGGCGGCAGCGGTATATAAATATTCCTAAATGAATACTATGGAAATTATGTGTGTAAACTATAAATGAATACCAGTTTTCATTAGATATGAGAATGATATGAAATTGTTGACAAGTGCCATACTCGAACCCACACTATGTGTAGATTCCAGCTTCCCATTCACTTCACATTCTGCGGACGCTGGCTGCACGTTTCCGTCAGCCAGCCTCGTCTTCGTTTAAAGATGGCGGCCAGGCGGTCCTCACCTGAAAGTCGTCCATCAGGCTCCGTGTTTTGGCACAATCGGAAGATTTCAGATCCATTCGTCATCGGCTCGGGTGGTTCGCAGCGCCACACGGCGGGCATAATTGCAGGTGATTTATAAAGAGAATAATGGGGATGACCGCCCCCCCCCCCCCGCCGCCGCCCCCTCCCTCCCTGCCATCACACATCATGTCTCTCCCACCGCTATCCCTCAGTCCGCTCACATACCAGCTCTCTGAAATGTGAGACTTTGTTATAAGCTGAGGAAATCAATTGGATTTAACAAGGAGAAATATGTTTCGTATGAAATAAATTTAAAAAAAAATCGTTTATAGATGGGGTCATTGGTGAAGCATGTGCGCAAAATATCAGGAAAATTTGCCCGAATCCTATCCAGGTTCTACGCAAATAAAAAAAGTGCACCCCATCCCTGCTTATGTACCTTTTGGATGACCCAGTATACTATTCACAACATTTAACGCTAATCCAATTTAGTGACTTTTCTATTTCCTATATGTTATTAACAAATACTTATCGTATACACCAGAAACATTTTAAGACGTATGAAATATCGCAGTGATTGTCTTTTGGTTGCTTGGCCAGTGCCATGTTTCTATCTGGGCGACACAACACAACTCACAGAGACTACTGTACAACAGTCGCGTCGCATCGCGGGAAAATTGTCCGTTTCTCATTGGCTTAAATCAACACCCACACCATCCCTCCTACCCCGCCCCGACCACACCACCCCCATGGTCCAGCATCACCATCACCAGCGCCATAGGCCTCACCGCGCTATCAGAGGTTATTGATGACACCGCCCCTTTGTGAGGGCTAATGGCGATGGATGGATTGTAATCATATATGATGAAGCAAGGCGAGCGGCCGTCGCTCCCTCATGCGCGACATGTTAATATTTCTCTCTCCATCTCAATTTGGCGTGGTGGCCCGACTCGCCCGCCCAGTCATATCATTTATGTGACGGGCGAGCGGCTTTTGTGACTGGCCTCCGACGGCTTTGATGATGATCAAGTCGCGAAGAACTCCCTCCATTGATACACATTATTGCTGGCCCTGGTCTGTGCCGCCCCTATATTTAACCATTATCACGTCATCTCTTTGCTGAGAGGGCCAACCCTACGACAATTTAATGATGCATCTCAAAACCACGTTTTAAGCACAAGATCCACAAGTAATGTTTTCAGCGACGCCACAGCATTGAACTGTAAGTATAGTTACAGTTGTAGTTTGTTGCGTCGCGTCGCGTCATCCTGCGTCGTGTCGGGTCTCGCTTCCATTTGTCGCCCCGAACTACCGACCTGACATATCTTTTTCTGGGCAGTATAACATTCTACGGCTCAGTGTGCTGTACACGATTTATATAATATATGGAGCATAGGCCGGTAAGCATAAGTATGATGTGCACAGGTGTGCAATAAACTAGGAGCAAATGGCATATTCATCGATGCTGAATGAGCGTAGAATTATGAAAAATAACAATTCAAAGGTATCGGTTTATTCAGTATGTGGGTCATTTTTGTGACCCACTTGCAACTAGCTGCTTCTACAACAGCCTGTGTAGGATTCAGATGTATCAAGCCCCAGTATGTCAATGAGGTATTTCAGTCCATAGTGACTAGTCATGGTCAGCTGAGCACACTTATAAGACCCTGAGGTACTGGTACTGGCTCCTTTTTCAATGTTCCATGCAGTGTTAGCACTCAGATTATGGATGGATAGTTTTTGCAGCAAATCCAAAGTCTATGTGACTACTCTAACCATTATGCTGTGGGCACACCAAGCGAGAAATGGCAGCGATCTACGGAGATGCCAACACAAAATAGCATGTATGTCAGATATTCTTTAAGAGTAATATTTCCCACCAATAACTTGGCGTATCAGAAGCAATAACCAGGTAGCAATATATATATATATATATATATATATATATATATATATATATATATATATATATATATATATACTTTTTTCAGAAGCCCGTATGGGTTAGTAATAGCTGTTTGTTTCCGACATAGTCAGAAACTACAAGCCAGATGCTTGTATACTTTAGAGCGACCATATCTATGTGACAAAAGGTTACAGAAAAGCATTTCATCCCAGCTTCTTCTCAACCGTTACCAAAACTATGCCTTATTTATGATAATCTATTAGTATTGTCATCCGTGTGAACAAGTTTCAGTTTTAGATTGAGTTAATGTCCCAGTTGTAAACCATGTCTATATTCTGTAAATCTTACCAATATGTATTGCATAAGATAAAGTTGCAGTACCAAAAAGAGAATGAGAATCAATGATTTTGGTAAATGACATTCTCTATTAATTGTTCATACAATTCACGAAATACCTACTGTATGGGGATAACATTTCGCCTGCAATTAGATTGGAACGCTCACTCAGGAGACATAATGAAAAGGGTGGATAATGTGAGTTATAGTACCAGTGTGATAAGGAGTGTGGGCAGCGCGTAGTAATACACTACCACCCATAGGATAAGGTGACAGCGGAGGGCGACAACAGGCGGTGATTCCGCTCACATTTATACGCTTACAAATGGCGTCCGTCCCTCAGGCAGACAGCCAGCGCTCATCGGAGCCCGCAGCCTTTGTGTTCATCCCATGATACGCTTATGTCGGGCGGGCAGGATCGCGCCCGCCAAACGAGAACATATGAAAAAGGATTTCATTTGCGTCCGCTTTATTTGGCAGCGATGAATCTCGCCGGCAACCAGCTCTGACAACACCCGCCACCTGGCGGTAACCAATGGCACTGATATAGAGCTCCATGATGTCTGATTTCGCTGCCCCGGTCCGCTAGGCGGCGCCAAATGACGGGTCACGTGACGGCGGTGTCGTCTGCCATTGGATAATCAAGGCGGGAGACGCGCAGAGGAGGCGCGCGATTGCTCATCGGAGAACGGCAGGTCGGGTGTGTTTATAAAGCGTGTGTGGGGAAAGCGCGCGCTTGTTAGACCTGCGCTTTGTCAGCATAGCGGGGAAGCTGTGGCTGCTGCCCCTCACCCCTCCACGACCGCCCTCTGGTGGCGGTGCCCTGAGAACATGGTTTGATTTACCTGACGGTGAATTGACCACAAGACTGGATGTAGCATGCCACCGCCCACAGAGACAAGCAAATATATGTTTAACTACATTCCATGGGCATATTCACCCTATATAACAGTTGATGAAGCATTGCATTCCCCAGTATTCCCTGGATATTACCTTAAGGTACCTTATACCTTATATCACGTTGAACTTACACTGTTCTATTAATAACCGGGCGATTGAACAAGATGCATTTATGTATCCAGGTATTAACTACTTGCAATCAACTGAAGTCGACCGACCTTTTTGGGGGGATCATAAGGAGGAAAATAAATGATGAAAATGAATACATCTCTTTTGCTTCAAGAGACAGTACATGTTGATTTATACTTGTGGATCCGCAAGCTTAACTTATGCACCATAACGCATGCCATAGAGTACATTGGTAATAGCTAGGATATGGACGATAATGCACTGAAGTAACTGTGTGACTGTTAATATCTGGGTGTACACTAAATATTGGCTTAAAACCCCTAGGCCTTTAGATTGATGCATCCATGATCGTCTTGTAAGAATGTCTTCTTTAAAGAGAACACCACAAAGACTCGATAAGATCACTCTATTGCATCGCTCATTCTTCTAAGAACTCACCCCTGGTCAGCATACATATTCTTATCATCATATACATGTACCTATTGCGAAACATCTATGATATACGTCACGGTGCTAGGGGTGCAGTATAAATAAAGTTCGGGCGCAATGTGCTTGTAGTGTACTTCGTAAGGACATGTACATAAAATGGCGGGGTTCTACTGTATACGTCATATAGTGCTTTGTTGTATTGCCCAGCATGGTAGATATTACCTTTAGAATACTGCATACAGAGGCATGAAACATTACTGCAAATCTACTGAAACAGTCTAGATGTTAACTTCACACCTTATAGGCACAAATGAATACGTCAAGTCGCCTCGCCATGTAGGGCACATGGCGAGTGTGTCATGGAAATGGCCATCTTGGCCTCGACAACAAACAAAACACCAAATGGTTGGTTCAGATATCAATGGATTTTATCAAAACAAATTCTGGCTTGCCATAGAGGGGTTTCAGCCTTGTCTCACGATTATCTATAGATTATAACTGCAGATAGTAGTGGTTGTCCCCCAACTAATGTGGTGGTATCTTACAATTTCCTGGCGGATGATTGCGGAACTAGCAATCAGTCTGTGCCCCATAGCAGTGAAGTTATGGACACAATTATCCTCTGCTATCTAGCATGCAAATACTCTGTCTGACTTAAAAGCATGAACCCTTTCGCTACGCTGCATATCACCAAATGCCCACTCTGAAAGACGCCACTGCAGTATCATCTTCACCCCTGTAGTACACTGGCGCTTTTCACAATATCCACAGTGACGTTTTGTTTGTTTGTGTAGTTTTTTAACGTTCAATTTGTTCAATTAGACTTACTTTGGGTTTGACCGAATCTATGAGATGAATGTAGGTAGAAATCTCACCGCTACAATTTACCGAGTTGAGAGTTCTTTTACTTCCCAACTCCACATGGTATGAGAAGGATTAGCCTTTGATATAGCAGTAAATCTACCACTGCTGAGAGTGAAGGAGAAAATCGGCTGCAGTAGGACTCGAATCAACAAAGTCAGACAACCTTGGGATTACAAGTCCAGTGCTATCTACCACTGAGGTAACTCCCCACCCTGGTCGCTTTTGTTATGCTTGCTTGCAAACATATCTAGTCTGCACCACGAGGAGGCAAAGTGAACAAGAGGATGAACAGATTGGTAATTGCTCTCCATCCCAGCAGACCCCACAGTGACTTCATTATATCACACCTACATGGTAATCCAAATAATTAGGATGTTAGATGGTGGTAATGATATCAACTATGATATAGCGTACATAGGCTATAAAGAACTGCATTATTTTATTAAAAAGATGGCAATTACTTAAATTTCGGAACTGATGTCTCATGCCAACATAGCACACTACGCCCGGGAATGCTTCAAGGCATCACAGCGTTCTATGGCCGGGAATGCCTCCAGGCATCATAGCGTAGTTAAAGGGTTAAAAGAGTGAAGTAAATTGTGATCCCTCAATTGGGAAGCCTATTCGTAAATGCTTATGTTGTCGTGAATGAAACTGACATTTACACTTTGTTCCTTTGACTTCCTGTACACTGATTATGCTCATGCTCGAACATTACAAAATGATATGGTTACAATAAGATATTACTATATACCTGTGGTCAAACATCAATGATATACTACCCCTGCCGGGGTGCAGTATCAATAATGCTTGCGTTCTAGGGCCATAGTAAATGAGCTGTAGCATATAAGCAATCAAAATGGCGTTGTTTTTTTTCAAAAGTGATTTTCAGGTATACAATGAGAAGGAAACGTATTTATTGTGGAGGAATTGATGTCGTTCTCGGTCTTTTGCTCCGGAAATACGTCTGCCGACGGAATCAGGTACCTTTGCTGGCGGCATTGGGACGTATTTCCGGTGCAAAAGACTATGAACGGACACCAATCACCCACAGTAAGTACGGTTCCTCATATCTTACAAGTTATATTCACTTTATACATGTGATACAATGAGAGGTACGCTTCTGTAATGCATTAGAGGACTATAGTTGCAAGCCACCCCGGTAAGTGGACCACCCAGCAATCGGGAACTATTTATTCAAAACGGAATCCTCTTTCATCCAACTAAGGGGGTGTTCGACTGGACCAATGGTAGCCAATGTGGTAGCCAGACACTCATAAAGTTGGTCAAGTCTTTATTGTGAACATTTATCAAATAATTGTATTTATGAGAATCAAATACATTACAATATGTAGCCTTCCTCATGAGGGCCCAGAAATCAAAATGTGCTCTAGCAGAGGTGGAGGCGCGAGGTGGAGTGGAGCCGGAAGAGATAAGGCCCGTTTCCATTGGCGGACGAAATCGGTGTAGATTTTTTCAGTTCAGTTTCCATTTTCCCTCAGCAGTGCTGAAGATCCTTCACTGTTACCTTGCTGTAGATCGGTGACGGCCAATATAAAATGGGTTTTTAGGAGAACTCGAATAATCCACACCGTTTTTGTCGGCCAATGGATACAGGCCCTAAGGGAGGTAGAGGGTTAGCACTTAATGACTGAGGCCAGTCTATAGTTGATCTAAACACTATCGGGTACCAACTTTCGGGTGAGAATTCGGCTTAGTGGAACATCCGCTTTGGGGTGGCTCACCTACTACAAATCTACCGGCGAAGTTAACATTAAGATACGTGTACTATTATCACTGTGCTGACACTATGATACACTATAAAAGCTATGCTCCTATCAACTCAAAGTCCTCTATGTCTGTACGGTAGGCAAAGGGTGCAGGTTTATCAAAGTTTCACTGGCTTCTTGCATGTTCAAACTCGGGTGAGAATTATTTAAACTTTTTATGCCAGGTTTCTTAGTGCCTGGGGGTGTTTAAGGTACTAATCGCTTCATCACCGCGATAAAAAAGAGATCTTAAATGAAGTATGGTAGTATCACATGACCTGATGAGGTCACGTGGTATGGGAGCCGCCATATTGCCGGCAGCGCCACCTACAGTCATAATCCAGGTACTCCTGCATGATATCCGCTCTTAATTCGTCCCTTTAAATCAGCTTGGGGCGAAAACAATATTAGATTTGATTACCTCTCACTCCCTCTGTTTTAATATTCCTTAATTAGTACCCAGCTACCACTGCCCTTTTCAATCCGAACACTCTAAATCGGACAGAGGTCTGGTCGTTTTTTATCTATCAGATATTTCTTTTCCGTTTTATTTTTTTATATTTTTCTCATAATAAGCCTTGACTGTCTCTGACAACAGGTGAATTATTTAGCTTCATAATTCAATTGGGAGATTTGGTCGATGGGAGGGGGAGGCTGGAGGAGGAGGGGCCGGGGAGGAGTGATAGTGCTATCAGTGTAAAATAAGGTCATTAATCATGTAATTAATTAGCGGCTGATTGACGGGCAGAGGCGCAGATTCCCGCTATTTCTCGTATCACCATGACAACTACCGCGCCCGCCACCATTATACAGAAATGATACCCATCAGCACGGGAGCTTTCTCATAGCCACAACCAGCTTCTCATTTAAAAACTAATTAAAAAATATATAAAGGACTAAATACTTCAATGGAAATATCCCTCCGAGCAAACATTGCATGTCGCTGACAATTCCAACGGTCATTATGATATTTGATAAGCGCAAATGAATTTCCTTTTGTTTTACGCCCGGTAATTCCATAGGGAGTAATTAAAGCGAGCTCTTTTAGATTACCCCCTTGATTCTAGTCTAGGTTTTAAAAAAAAGAAGTCTTTTTATGTCTGGTAAATTGATATTACATTGTCAGTTTATTTTTTTCTGTTGTGGTAACTTTGTGTGGAGTACTCATGTTAAGGCTATTGAGTTTGTCGTACTGATTAATTTAACGTATCTGATAATATGATATGGCGCCTCTAAGGACAACTGTTGAGGTATTATATTGTACTACACAATTTTATTTTCTAATTTCAAGAACATATTTGATAACCCATTAGTCACACTAAAACTCACAATTTCAACATCTGTCACATTCATATTTCTAATATAGAATATATATAGATAAATAAATATATATTGTGCATCTATGTGTGTGTATAAGGTAAGTTATGTAAGGTAGTTGTCATCCCTTTTCATATGATGACAACTTAGTTGCTCAAATGAGAGGTGACATAGCGTCATTGACATGAATTGTCGCATACTCTCTCAGTGAAAGACCTGCTCCACACAGAAGTAATAAATGAAAAAATATTTTTTCTAATGAATTTGATATAGACCTATTATATAGGGAATTTCCAATGAAAACCGCCGAACTTATGAAGCGGTCAAATATTATGCTTTAATCTTCAACCACGAATTTATACTTCACAGACAATCGTCTGTAATATCCTATGGCACAATAACGAGCACGTGTGTATAGTTTTATAGAATGCATGATGGAGCATTTCGATAAAAACTGGAATCAGTAAGGATATATGTACGTATAGACTTCAAGGTTTGTTGAGTCGAATGTTCCATATAGTAGAGTGATGCAATACACATGACATTTAGTGCGAAAGGCGGCATATTTAGTTTAAAAAACTCAAAGTTTACGACACTAAATTCAAGATCATTGAAATCACCTTAGAGGTTCTTCAATTGTATTTGCTTGATAACATACCCTGTTACGCGTATCCTCCACCGGAAATAGTTTTTTGGACTTAACCCATTAGAGTAGTTAACACATTATTCAGCAGTCAGAAATGATTTCTTTTTAGAGAACGAATTAGGGATCAGATACACAAAGCAGATCCAGTTGTGGTGATAGTAACTTCAGTCGAGGTCACTTGTGAACTAAGTTTCAGATTCCACTCAACCTCTATGAGTTAAGTAGACATTTCGATTTCAGCAGACGACATTTTTGATTCGTCGCCGATCACGACGCCTGGTGGCGGAAAGTGGTGTTATTGTCACCATGGTCACCTGGCTTTGTGACGCTGTCGGTCCTTCTAAAAGGGGTTAGGGGGTGAGATATACCTGCCAAAAGGAGTGGTGTACAAATAAAAGTAAATCAACTGACACAAATTCCATTCGCACCTGGTCCCTCAAACAAATTAAAACTTTAAATCCTAAATAAATGCCGCACATTCATATTGAATTATTGATTTTTCCCACGTTGTTTTCTTTGCAAATCTTCCCAATTTCTTCCCGCGGACATACAACAGGGGGACAGGTTCCAGCATAAAAGGGTTAATCGCGCTGCTCATCTGACAGGAAATGCCTCCAAAAACAGCGACGAGAATGTAGACTGGACGCCATTGAGACTCGCGTCGGTACAAATTGAGCGCTGTCACGGCGAATGTTTCCCTTGTTGAAACTTGCCCCCGGGTGGTGTCTCGCCTCGATGTGCCCCCACAGAATCTACAGGAAGTGTTGTCCCTGACAGTCAGGTAATTATCAGAGTTGACTGCAACCCGGGGTATATAAAACGCCAACGCCTCGCTGCCGCTTTGACTATGCTACATACCAGCCATTGATCCTGTCCTACCAGCCCTATAATTATTCTTAAACGATTTTTACCAACTGACATATATGCCAGTGAGTTAATTTGATAGTCGAGATATGCTTGTGGGTTTGAGTTGTTTATTTAGAACTAGTTTTCATACATATTGGGAATGCAATATAAACCTACGGCCGAATGTCTATTAACCCTGCTAGGTTTGCAGTATAGATAATGTTTGGGTTCACTGTGCCCATAGTGAGTGAACACCAACATCGGGTCAACAAGGTGTGAATCGACGACTTCGTAAGTAAATGGTATGGCGTTTTTTTAATGTTATTTAGGAATATAATAATAAGTAAAGATAGTAACCTGTAGGGATGCCGTTCTTGGCCTTTTGTTACATAATACCTCGAACCATCATCACTATGGGCTCAGTAACCACGATTTCTTCTACTATCGGAAATATCATATAACACAGTGATAAAGTCGATAACAACTTTTATAGGAGGATATTTTCTCTTAACATTTGTTGCATCCCTCAATGTAACATCTGAGTATTTCATATACAAAAAGGTTTGCTTCTACCTCTCCTAAGCTACACCAATGGAACTATGTTCTTATCACCCTATTTTTCAAAAGAAGGTAAACTTATACACACATTTGTATGGATCATCAGTGAAAGGGTGCTCACCCGCAAGAGCGTTGGTTCGTTCCTTATCTCATCACTAAAAAGATAAAAATTCATCTACTAAATATAAATGCCCAGCCCAGACATGAATAGAATAAGATACCCCCCCCCCCCCGACAAATATCATTTCGTACTTCATTTGGGTATTCCTAAACTTTCATGTGGGCACGAAGTTGTCTGTTGCTAATTGTTAGATTATTAAAGTGTCTGTCATTTCCACCTTGATTTATGGACACCTGAGTCTGCCCTGCCCACCTGGTAATCCGTCATTCAGACCCATGCGCCCTGCTCCCTGGCCTGAGGCGGTGCTTCTCTCACTGTCAACCCGCACATTACGCCCCACCCCATGCCCCACCCCTACTCTCCACCCCGCCCCGCCTCCCGCCCCCTGCACCCACACCCCGCACAGGTAGCCAGGCTGACTCATACTAACCCTCTTGCCCACCAAAGGACAGCATATATCCTCTCCCAGAAGTCTACAGGTGTCACGTGACGTACCGGGCGTCCGTCCCGTTATTCTCACCGCAGAGGTAACGTTTTCGTCAGCTTTGCTCTTCCGGATTCCGATTTTTGCTGTCGGTCATAGGTACAGTGGCAAGGCCGTTGGTTTAAGACTAAAAAACCCTAGATCTAAAGAAAATATAATCTGCAGGGTATTTTTTAAATTTACCTTCCAATGACTTTCGTAGAGTTTGATGTACGAACAACAGATTGTTCTCTTTAAATGCATGTTGAATCTTTGGCATTATCTGTCTTATCGTCTGCAACTAACAATAGTTGCACTGTCCTTTTCTACCGGAAAAATAGTGTTTCTTTCTTTGACATTAGCAATACGTAAATTAACAAATATTATGTCATATGGTCACAATACATTTATTAATTTTGTAGTTAAAGAAAGTTCGGGAATTAGCATGCATGTGTATTACAATAATTTCAGTTATAGTTTGCGCTTTTAGGATAAACTACGTGTACATTTCCATAAACACTTGTTTAATTGGTTCCATCGTTCTATTCCGTATTCTACGTTTTCCACATACATGATTTAGGCCTATATTCCAAACTTTGTCATTACTAACCCAACACTAATACACCAAAATTGATTTTTGGCATTTATTTCTACAATTTCATTTTGATACAATTTCTATAGAATGTCTATCAGATGTAAAATTTACATGTTCATTCTAGTTTTTTGCAATCCCCCCTCCCCCCAAAAAATTGACCAACAGATGATTACATATCTCGAAACCAGTTGGCACCACACGGAACACAAAATGCACGAATTGTTCATATTTTGTAACCATCGGCGATTGCATACAGAGAGACCCACTGGACGAGTAGTGTATTGAGCCGGCATTTGACCCCTTGACCTTGGCGGCGACCTTGACAGTGACCTTGACAGTGGAGTTATCGCCGTGTGGTGGCAGAGGGGCGATTATTTGTGAGACAGGGGCGGAAAGAAAATGTCGACGATAAGACCCCCTGCTGAGAAAACAAAAATATCACGATCAATAACCGAAATACCACCAAGTTGCTTGGCTTAAGATTTATGGTAGCGCGGAAAAATGTATCAAAGTAAAAAGAAAAAAATTAAAACATCCCAAGACATAAATCGTCTCATGATTGCCATTTTGATTAGTGAATTATATGTTAACTTTAATTAGGATCTAATCTGGTGTAATACATGTAGATTAGAACGTGATACAGAAACAAATTCAATTGATATTCACTATCATAAAGAACTATATTGGTTTCACCATTCTGTTATCAACTTACTTTTTGGTATGCTTTAGCGCTATGAATTACACCATATATTTTGTCGATGACCCTAAAAGAAGTGACATATGAATGTAGCACTCTGACAAAGCCATCTGCCACTTAACCTCTGAGGGACAAAGAACATCTTGGAGATGTTAAAACATATTTCCTCCGACAAACATATATCTGTCCAATAAGTTATATCAAGAGACATATTGTGTACAAACATTCTGAGTATAATTGGGAAAGGTCTCATCCAGGAGGATCCAACCTTTGATCAGATATTACACTTTTACTCGGGCATGTCCAAATCTAGTACGTGGTGCTGGCAGGCATTTAATGGATGTTATTTATCGTACACTCGCTTCTTTCTAATGGATCTCTCTTGCCAAATTTTCCAAGCTTCAGTTATACATTTTAATGATTAATGTTCGAATCTCAACGATTGTATTGTTGGGGAAAGGGCATTATATTAAAGACATCTTTAGAATTCAATAGCATAGAGATTTATACAGGATATCCAATAAATAAAGCGGTCCCTTCATGAGTCGGGCAACAAGATTCTGAGCCTTTGTTCACTGGTCTATATGGAGGGAAGATTTATATTACACCAACATATCGGTGTTTTGTAGAGCGAACATTAGTCACCAACACGCCGACGATCATGCCAAAGAGCCAAGATTGCGATCTGCGATAAGATATGCACTTCTCTTTTTTACGAACCTATTTATGTGTATATGATGGGACTGTTAACTAAATCACAGGCATCAACATCGAAAACAAGTGTGAAATGAATCACGGAAAATCTATAAAATTTCAGTCGTGAGAACGGAAGAAATTTAGGCGGGAAAGGGAACGCAGACGACTTTCAGATTTTGATCGGTGCGCATGTGTGGGCGATGCAATGCCGCTCATGTTATGATTAATAATGGTGGATTTTATCTGGGACAGAGGGGGCCTCCACGTTATATACACGGCGTAGTCCTGGTGTAACGTTACGCGCATGTGCAACCAGTCACCGCTACACATGTAACCCCTGAATAGCAAAGCTGTGAAAAATACCTAAACAACTAAAATAAAATCTATTCTGATCGTGTTTAGATGTGTGTGTGACGTGTAGGTGTGGGTGTAGATATACGTGTAAAACTAAAAGTATGTACACGTAAATCGAAGTGTAGTATAGGTGTGTGGGTGTAGATGGAAGTGTGGATGTAGGTGTGGTTTAGATGTGGTGTAGGTGTGGTGTAGATGTGAGTGTAGGTGTGATGTAGATGTGAGTATAAGTGTGGTGTAGGTGTGAGTGTAGATGTGAGTGTAGATGCAGGTGTGAGATGGTGGTGTAGGTGTAGGTGTGGTGTGGGTGTGGTGTAGATGTGAGTGTAGGTGTGAGTCTAGATGTGGTGTATGTGTGGGTGTAGGTGTGGTGTAGGTGTGGGTGTAAGTGTGATATAGATGTACGTGTAGGTGTAGTTGTGTGGGTGCAGACGTAAATGCATACCTTTAGGTATACACACAGGTAGAGACAAACGCATACTTAAGATACCTAAGGTATGACAGAAACGACGCTCATGATGCATGCGCCCAATTGACTATATCCAACAGGAGGCTGCGGGCAGAATTATGACAGATTGCCTTCTGTGGGGAGCTCATAATAACGACCCACTTATCTCGATCCAGCCGCCCTCCACCTCTTTACCCCTCATCAACCCCTCATATTCTCCACGGAGGGTGGGCTTGGGGCGGCCCTAACCCTGGACCCAACTCCTTGATCTCCTTACGAGAGTTATCATCTTTCCTTTTGTTATCTGCTCGCTGATTGGCTGTTGTTAAGCAGCCTAAAGATGTGCAACCGACCGGAAACGCCGTGACCTCACTCACCGTTTAGCATCGTACATTTGTTTAGTTATAGTCCCGTGGTAGGGCTGTGGGGAAATTTTCAGCTTTAATATATATTCATCTTTAAAATTGTGTTTTAAAGGTCATAATAGACTTATAAATGTGCACATGTATCGAAAAGGGAAGAAAATAGAGATAAGATGCATGTTTGCACTTGAATGTTTCAGGATATCCCGTCTACATCCCACGAAGTTGCCCCATTATAGCCAATACAATAATAATTTCATAGAAATAAATAAACGTGAATGCTTAGGGAGTCTGGGCTCAAATCAAAGAAGGAACAAATTAGGGGGGAGGGCGCGTTGGCTAGGATCAAATTGGATATGCATATCAGATTTATTTCGATCGGTGGTTTTTGAAATTCAGAATCATCGAAAACTACAAATGGTGTTTTGTGAAAAGAAGAGGAATTATAATTATGACATAAATAAAAACCAGTTTATAAGTGAAAATTACTGCCTAAGATAGTAGGCCAGGTAGTTATCCAGTATTCACACAAGGGGACAGCACTGTAGTCAGGTCGTCACCACAAGTAAACGTGTTCCCTTCTTTTTACCAGACACACTCATGTGGTGTCGTAACGAGGGGTGGACAAGGCACTTGTGATATTATAACTAGGGATGGCTAAGGGGTGAACTAAACAATGTCATAGTGTAACTAGGGGTCGACTAGGCAGATGTAATATTGTAACTAGGGGTGGACTAGACAATGTGATACTGTAACTATGGGTGGACTAGAAACATGTGATACCATAACTAGGGATGGACTAGACACATGCAATATCATAACTAGAAATGGACTAGACACAAGTAATATCATAACTAGGGATGGACTAGACACATGTAATATGGATTGAATAGACACATGTGATATTGTAACTATGGGTGGACTAGACAATATGATACTGTAACTATGGGTGGACTAGAAACATGTGATATCGTAACTAGGGAAGGACTAGACACATGCAATATCGTAACTAGGGATGGACTAGACACATGTAATATTGTAACTAGGGATGGACTAGACACATGTAACTAGGGATTGAATAGACACATGTTATATGTAACTAGGTGTGGGCTAGACATTTAATCTTGTAACTATGCGTGGACATGGCACATGTGATATCATGACTAAGGATGGACTAAACACATGTGATATCAAAACTAGGGGTTGACAAGGCACACCTGATATCATAACTAGGGATGGATTAGATACATACGGTATTGTAACTAGGGGTGGGCAAGACACATCTGATATTGTAACTAGGGGTAGGCTAGACTCATGTGAGATTGTAGCTAGTGAAATGTGATATCATAACTAAAGGGTGAACAAGACACATGTGATATCGTTACTAGGGGTGGACTAGACACATGTGGTATTGTAACCAGGGATGAGTGGACCCATACAGAACTTCTCTGTAACATGTCTTTTGTTATAAAGTATATTCTGGAAAAGTAAAACTTAAATTATTTCTAAAATCAGAGCTCAGATAAACCAGTTAGAGAGAAGATTGTTCTTCAGACATACGTCAAAGATACACCTGAAGCTAAAATCAGAATTGATTGCTTGTCCCTTAATCTTCTGTTGATCTGCTGTTGATTACAAATAGCTTATATATTCTAGTGGTAAAAGGTGATTGGATATTGCCACAAATGCTTAAATGTTTTCACTAAACGCAAGCGTTATCATCTAACACATAGCTTTTATGAGCATAATAACAAGTTATCAACCATTTGGTGAGTGTTAAGAATAGATTCTGGTTTAGTTGGACAAGGCACTGAATGTACACTACAAGTACAATATAGCATTGGCGATCAGGTTTTTGACTATGGATATTCGCGACTACTTTGTATTGTATAATGTAGGATATATACACATAAGTATACGTTGTCAAAAAATAACCCAATCTTGCTTGGAAATTCTAACTATTCATTCACCACTCCCCTCGCTATTCATAAAGTAATGAATAATGGGTTATGGTCAGGGGAATGAGAGGTACGTGGGGGTCGTTTCCTCCCGCAGCTTCCAACAAAGCCTCAGCCAGATAACAATCTCTATCAGGAGACAAGTAAATACAGATAACATTTACAGAGAATCGGCACTCATGTCGGTGATATTCGTCTTCTTAACCCTGGGCATAAATTCACTAATCCTAAACATCAAACGATGTGAGTCTGCTTTTTGTGGCGATGCTTATTGGCTGAGGCAACTGATGGAAATGATAACCAGGCTTTGTTGTTGACTCTGAAAGGAAAGATGATAAAACGAGTAATGTCAAACAAATAAAAATGTATTCCTAGTGTCTCCACCTATATCCATTATGTGAGTATGATATATCGCACTTAATTTGGTTTCGATAAAATGCAGGCAAACACATTTTTATAGCAGTGACAGCTAAGGGATCCTACGTGATCAAAATTCCGCATCTTAAAATGTGAAATATATTTTTAGAATAAGATACCAAGAGCTCCATTTGTCAATGGTCCAAACGAGTGGAATGATGCCGATTATATGAGGTACACAAGTGAGATATGAATACTCGATTCTATTTTCGCTCACCACCATACAGAGACAGAATGATAAATGAAATAATTGAGAATCTATTTGAGTATTAAACCATTGAACCTGACATTCCTGCGTCTGATATGCAGATTGCTGTTTGATGGTTCAAAGGTGATGTGTCACCCCTAAAACACCCTGTGCAGTGTGTAAGTCAAGAGGACCTGTCCAGTCATATATCATCAAGGAGAAGACACAGCCTGCTGCCCACAATAACTGACCCCCTCACACACACACTACACACATACACATTACTGCACTGATCGCCCTTTTACACCCGCATATATCACTCCGCTGGCTGGACTGAATCTCCTCTGTCCGGTACTATTTTTTTGCGGCATACTCACAAAGGGCGGCCATTAATAGCGTCCGTCGCGGATTGATATTCACTGAGTGGTTGATTTCTCAGTGTCAGTGTATACTCTATCATTATAATCAGGTCAGCTTTGAGGGGGCACAGTGACAATTTAAAACTTCACCCTCTGAAGATGGTTCATATTTCTCCTCATCACTCTCCATCATTGTCCTGTGGGATGTCACTAAAATTGGTAGACCGTACTCATATTTCCATGTCCCTATTTAGGAATTTCCCAGAGATAAAAATGACGAATTATTGTGAGTTTTTAGATCTGAATGACGTGGTATATAAATGTATCATATTAAGCCTGGTTTTTAGCTGCTTTGTTTGGCGTCGTCGTGGGTGTGACTCTGGGTGGTCAGGACCCTGTGCGCTGTTATGCGGAACGGCGCCCGGGATATTTATAATAGGAGAAGAGAATTTGATGATACAGTTGGAGGCTGGCATACCGGGGTGGTCATGACAGGTATTCTATCAGCCCCCTTCTCTCCTCCCCTCACATCTACAGGTGTAATCCAGTACAGAAAACACCTGTGTGATTCTAATAGCACCCCTTCGCCGCCAGCCTATTCTTCGCCCCTTCTAATCTGGATGGGAAGGGGAGAGGGAGGTTGTCCATTTCGATAAATCCCGCTACTTGGTATGTGAACATGACTTTCTAAGGGGACAACTTTTCCTCTTTACAGGATTAGGAGATGAGTCATCAGATTTCATTCACATCAAGGAGTACACAGAAGTGCAACTGAAAAATCATGTCTTCTGTCTGTTATTCTCTCGTGTGTAGAGATATGTTTTCTATCTTTCACGTCAATGGAAAATAATTGCCGAATCAGTAAATTGTAACAGAAAATATCGGCAAACAGGAATGTTAATTGCGTTAAATCAAACATGATGCTAGTTTTTGTTTCAAACAAATATGCATATTTTATGATGCTGGACTTCCAACTTTGTGTTTTAACACTAATAAGAATATTCCATTTTTATGTTCTTACTCTATAAAATGAAATAATTGATTTTAGGTTCCCTACTTCACTTTCTCGTTCTTTAACATTTATTATAACTTCCATTTTCTCACGCCTTTAAAACATAAATAAAAAACTCATTCTATGGATTTAAGATTCCGATTTTCTAACTATTACATTTTAGGAGCACACCTTAATTTTCTTACTCTATTAGATTTGGGATTCTTCATTGATTTTCCCAGTCCTTCAGAACACCAGTACTCCTCTTGATTTTCTCACTCTGTAGGAATTTAGGATTCCACATTTATTTTCTCACTGCATAGCAATTCAAGATTTCACATTAATTTCCCCACTCTATAAGATGCTAAAACTCCATCTTGATTTGCCCCTCTCTGCGTGCTATAACTTTGATGCATGCTCCACGACCCGTGAGATATTCTGACGACAAAGAAAGCCGCAGGTGGAGTCCTTAATGAATGATCATAAATTATCTCCTATCTACTGTCAACCTGTCTTGTCACTGTCTCAGCCGAGATGCCCGCTTAAAATTCGCCTATTCATTTTGCTGATTGATGGATCACAGAGAAAGTTATCTCTTCAAATTGCCCATTATAGACATACCGTAAATAAACCAGATGGATGGATTCCTAATGTGTCTCTTGTCAGAATGAGCTATAAAAGTATGATCCACCAACGATTTCATACACATGGCATAGCTTACCTGTACGTTTGGACTGCCTAAAATAACTTTAAATCCATGTATTTGTGGATCCATATAGCTAGAAAGCTACATGCGATTTGAAATTTCACTGGGTTTTGATGAATATGAATCGATTCTTAATCAGTTTCCATAAAACGATCTATGCCATTAGTCGGTTACAATTACATGTAGTATCTTAATAGTACTCTAGAAGCGTGAGTAAAATGAATGTATGTCGGAAAGTCTGAGTCCTCGCATTTAAATGAGTGTTGGGCATTTGATTAATGGATTCTTGATTTCTCTGGATCTGATTCATCTCAAAATACAACATATTTATGACTTTCTAATTATTGTCTCGTGAAAAGAAATTCATTAAGGCTTAAACGATTTTAAATGGTTTTAATCAATTCATTACACAATCCCTTAAAAGCGTACTTACATCAGACACTGTACACTAATCCCCTAGAGATGCTAATACATATGTTAATTACCAGCATGATTTACACCTTTTAATATAAACTGTATTTAAATCCATAAACCATTTTCACGACCGTTGTAGCTCTCAAACTAACTCGATGCCAATCGCCAACACAAAACTGGGAGGTTATTGCCACTTTTTATGATCTTAATAAAATGTCGGCGGGTATTTTGTATCTGAGGTCGGGGTGGCTTAGTGGAGACTGGGGTCAACAAAGAGAGGGGGTGGTCAGTGAGGGTGAGGGTGTCCGGCAGTGGTCAGTGTATTGTATGGGAGAGTCACCCTGACTCATACTCCGCAGTTTACGTCCTCCCTGCCCGGTGTCCTCCTACCCACTGTCCTGGGGAGACTCAGTGTCCACTAGTTGAGCATTGGAAAAAGCTCAATATATATAAGTTATGGAGAGGTTGTATACATATAGACTTCAAGCGTGCTGCAAGAACTATTCTTTTCTATCTGCGTGCCAACACTCTGACTTTGGTATTCTGCAAAAGCCCAGGATCTTAGAGTCTCCGTTGAGTGTCCAGTTGACCATGACCAATTACTACAGACCAAAGTACCTCTGTGACCCACTGTTGCTTGTAGAGGTAGCTGGTTGCCATGTGGGTTACAGCAAATGACCCAAAGACTGGATAAAACCCGAACCTCTTAATTGTTAATTTCTTTGATATGTAATTCCACGCTCATTCATCAATGATGAACATGCCATTTCCTCTTGGTCTCTTTCACAACCACTGGCAGGTGCAAAAGGCACACAAGACAGCCTAGCTAAGCTACGAGATGACACTAATCCGGAAGTGCATTATTCAAAAATATAAGACCACCCCAAAACAAGTGTCTGCTCCAGTCTAACAGATCTGGATGCTGGTTGGCTCACCGTGGGAATATTCTCGTTGGTTATGTTAAAACTAGGACAATAGTTTCCTTAGATATTGAAATGAAATTCACCATTCTTACTCTACCGCTGTGACTGTACATCTCATATTCATCAGAAAAAACAACTTTTGAACGGACTTCCACCCATAACATAAACACTTGTTTAAAGACGAACTTACGAAAAAATATGAAACTTAAGCATGATAAAAACCGAAGGCAGCGTTGTGTGTACACGGGTAAAGGATGTCCCTTGCCCCCGAGTTTCCGGCGATCGCAGCGCCCCCTACACCGGGCGGCGTTGGCCCGTGTTTATAGCCGGTGGCCGTGATTAATTTTTCTATGCAGAAGAAATAAATCAGGCCGATCCTGACTGGACATCGCCAATCGCCATCTAGTGGACGTAAAGCTCATCAGCGGCCCTTTATCTTCGCCCCCTTTTATCGCTCGCCCTGCGTCCTGCCCGTCGCCATTTTGCAAGAAGCAGATATTGTCCCCCCTTGAGTGGGGCCTGTCAGTTTGGAGGTAAGGGCTGGGATGGAAACTGGGTGTGGGTATGTGGTGAGGGGTGGGGGGTGGGGGGTATTCCCTTTCCAGGACCTCCTGGCAAGTATATTCAGTGAGAAATTTTGTAACATTACGTTTATCATTAATGTAATAAAGCCATATATTTACAAGTAGAGATAACGAACGATAGGACTGTGAGGGATTTTCTGGGGGTATATATAGGGATATATACTGGCGAGTATACATGGTCCAGAAATATCGACATAAAATAGACATTCTTTATAATTTATCTGATTGGTCTCGAGCTATTTTGTTACACTCCTATAAATGTCCTGAGAAATATCTGCCCTGGACATCCCTTCCTTAAAAAATATCTCTTCCCCCTACCCCACCACCACCAGCTCCACGCCCGGCAGCGAACTAGAGCACTGTCATGCAGAACGCCGCTCGACCACTCCGCCCAAATCTCAAATCCACACCTTGTGGCGAATATTTAACATACATGTAACTCTAATTCTACCCTTTCCACGTTATCAAAAACATAGGCTTTTCTCTGGGCCAAAACCCATTCCCTATGTTCCAAGGGGGTCGTTACACGCTGGGAGAAGGTTTTTGGTGTGAATCTGATGAGGGATGATCGTCGAGAGAGGTATAACATCACAAGGGGGGTGCGGCTAGAAGTGGAAAGAAATAATCTTATACCTAAGAAGTTTTCATATACTAGGTAATTATAACTAAGAAAAATGAATATGGAGATGGGGGGCTTGGAAGGTTGACGATTGTTATTGCCTTGCCACTATGTTACCCACTAGACCTTTCTGAGCATGCTTTGTGACTTTCACCAGGAAGTCCTGAGCGAACGATAGCTACTCACGGGGGATAGAGAAAGGGGGTCGGAAGTTTCTGATCCATAAAAACGGGCAAAGAACGCGACCGATGGATTATAAATGCCACTGGGCTCTTCCAGAAAAGAATCCCTCCTAGACTCGAGTCTTTGTAATGACTGGCGCGCTTTGCCCACCTCTCTGCGACCCCCCCCCCCCCCCACCTTACACACCTCTCACATACCCCCCTCACAGCACACACACACATGTTCTGGCTGTACTCTTGGCCTTTATCCTTTCTTGGTGTTTTTTATGGGTTCTCGGCAGGGGGCCGGGTATTGGACACAGCTCTTAAGTCAGTGGGGACAAGTCCTACGAGCATCAGCATATTGTAAGCGCTAACGGTGCATGTTATCCTAAAACACTGATAATCATTTGTGGGTATTCTTGCTCTGTATCAGATACCTACATTGCGCTCTTCCGATGTTGCCTTTTGCTAGCAAATGATGGTTATGTGACTATCTAACAGGGAGAACACAAATAGGACTAATTTGTTTGGTGCACCTTTAATACCAGTGCACCAAACATCGTCGTAGTTCTCAGCCTGGCATCAATACAGTCGGTACATTTTGATCTCTCATACATAAGGTTCCTTATATTACCTCTCCTCTTTTCATATCATTTCCCCATTGTATGATGACGTGTACCCTTCATCTGTGTACCATTATTTCCCCATGGAAGAACTAATGTTTCCATGACAGAATGAAGAATAAGCATTATTTTTATTACCCACCTGGTACGGAGTCTCCATACTAAGCCTATGTAGCTTACAGATCGCTACTGAGTAGGATACGGAGCTGCGTACCCTCCTAGGAGGATACGGATTTTTGAGATGAAAGTAGTCCCATTATGATGAAAGTAGTCCCAAACTTAACTTCTTAACTATATTGAAAAGTTTTCTAACGATCATATTTATTGCTTAAATCTAAAAATAAGTGAGTAATAAATACAATATAACCATGATTTGGATCTGCGGGGTCGTATTCTCCTCGTAGTTGACGCTACGCATTACACCTCGCTATCGCTCGGAGTATTACTACGCGTCAACTACTCGAAGAATACGGCCACTCAGATCGAAATCATGGTAATGTTGTGTATGAGTCGGACTGGAGGAAACTTGGAAACTCCGTGTAAGCGGGTACCCCGCGTAAGGTGACACCCCGCGTGAGCAGCCACTTTGGCCCGGAGCGGAGGGTTCTACTGTACATCTTTATTGGTTTAAAGTTTATAAGAATTTCTTCAGGTTTACTTGGGATTAAAACTATTCGTTCTTGAACATATACATGTATCATATACTTGTATAAATCCTATGATTATAAAAGGTCTGCACTTCAAGTAGGGATCAACGTAATTCTTTGTTGTCCACATACATGTTCGCCAATCTGCCTCATAAACTTCTGCGTGCATGTTTAAACACCTTGACGGACTGACCTCAGACACAGAATCCAGGCAGAAAGCGGGGGGGGGGGGGGGGGGGGGGGTACTTCTTATTGAAACTATTTCCAGGTCAAACTCCTCCAGATGCTCCTCTCACTCCATTCATTATACTATGTTTTTACTCTTTAAATAATGTACTAATCATTCCGGGATTATTCCCTAGACCATAAGGTACCTTATATATGTATATATTGGCTCTGGCTCTGATATGCATGACATTCTAGATTGAGACATTCTCTTTGATGTCAGCTTGGCTAACTTGGTACTATGCATCTATTGTATCTGCTATAAATCGGATAAGATTTGATGTATAGGCCACTTTCAAGCATTCAGTACTGAAACGTATATTGCGTCATCAATTCGTTAATACCTGTAGTCTAATAGTGAGATACTGGCGTAGTCATCGAATGTTTCGATTCCAGGCAATTGATCTATAACCTCCAACGTAATACATATGCTTGAATTCGGCCTTGTCGTCTCTCTATTTCCCACATTTGGTACAGAGTCGATGTAGAACATCCAATTCGCACCCCTTTTTTCCGCATATTACAAGTTTTCATATACATGTGTGTCAGTTTCTATTTTGCCGCTTCCCATATTGTATTTGTCACGTTCGTCGCAGTAACTCACGTTCGTCGCACTTGGTCAACATTCGTCGCACTTACTCAACAATCGTCAGTAATACTCTATTGGCGAATGTTAAAGACCGTCAGATCTACCAGTCTGTAAGTAATAAATAAAGCAATTTAAAAAAAACATAGAAGAGATTTTCAGGTATATAATTTTTTGGAATGATTTCATTAGGGTCATAGAATATTAAATCACAGCCAGGCTCGGTTACGGCCGTCCTTCCGTTCTATAATAAAAGATCTTGGTGAGAGTAAACAAATATTTTTGTTACTTTTTTTGTGTATGGTTTCTTCGTTCCTCTTACTCCGTCATCGGGTTGTACAAAGACACTAAAACGATTCCGAAAAGCAAGACGTTCACCCTAACCCAGATTTCTGATAGTACCCTCCTGCTTCGTCTATCCCTCTTCGTCTTTTAATACATACAGGTGACAGGGTATTCTCAGATCATACTCCACCAGGATCCCCTTTGATGTACGACTATATCTCCTCCCCTAGCCTGCAGCAGAAAGCGGATCGGCTCCCAGCCACGCTCCCCGAAAACATTTACAGCATAATAATGATTGATGACGTAAACGCCAACGTTTAGCGCGCCACCACTTCATCATAGCCGGCATATCGGAGAGAAACTTCCCCCGTGCGTAGCGTCAAGATTTGTCAAGGTTGAGGGCGTCGCTTCCTCCTTGTTGCGGTTACTGTTGTATGTGTTCCTTTTTGTAACGTTACGTTTAGTGTGATGTGTTTGTAAAATGACATCTTCCCCTTGGGGGTTAAAGGATAAGGTGCCAGCACCCTGTCTCCTCACCCCAACCCCCTGCACAGGGTACACAATGATCGAGCACTGCTTATACACCCCTGGCTCGGAGCGCCCCCCAGTGGACACCTTATGACCCGTGCTTAGCGCACACTGCGCATGTGTCAGGAGCGAGTGCCCGTATGTGGAGAACCACCTGGTGAGAGGTAGTGACTGCTGGTTCCCGTGGTTGTCATAGATCCATCAGGGTACTAGGTGGTGTCTCGTGGGTGGAGTATTCATCATACCACGTGGCTATGTGACTATGTGACGTCGTGAGAGGATGACGGTCTCGCTGACACGTCATACGTCACGAGACTGAGGCGGTGACGTCACTGAGGATTTACATGCTGTGACGTCGTTATGTTCGCCCACATCTTCTTGTCAGTGAAAAGTGACATTTGCAGTAGAAGAGACTTACTCTCATCTCTGGATTCTGTTTATATCTATGTCATACATCATTTAAAAAAAAGAAACGTATTTTCCATACATTTCATCCATTTCAGCCACAAAACTATGTTTTTGGCTTAGCACAATTCCCCCCGTGGTTTTTTTTCAATTAATTTTCCATATGTATTTTGAAATACAAAATTACATATGTAGCCTTTTTATTTGTTTAACAGTTTCACGTATTGATTTACCGTTCTATAGTTTCCAATCAATCGTACTTCTGGTCTCTTATCTATATCATTTTATTACGATTAAGGGATCCATATATCATTGAAAACATACATTAATTATATAGTTGAGGATGAATGTACTAGAATCAACAAAAGCACGCTATACTTGTTAAGAATAAGAGTGATTTCAGTACCTAATCTTGCCATGAAAACACAGCCACAGTGGCTATTGAACTTGATTATACTTGAAGAAATATAGGTTCTATTCAGATAAGGGTAACTATATACACGTGTATTTTATGGATACTACTGAGGGTCTAACAATGTAAGTGGTTATTTGAATTGACGACCCTACCTTATAACAGAGCAACTGACCATTTCACCCGGGTTCACCCCATGTGAAATACACGGATCAGTCTCCATAACAACGCCCGCGGCGTTTATAACTGATTCCCAAACCTCCGATGACAGCAGACAATGAAACAGACGACACTCAATCAAAGCGCGGGAAACACGCCTTCAGGTATCACATGACAAAATCCCGATCATCACAAGCTATTCTCCTGGGATTCACCCGAGAGTGTCCCGTCCCCCTCTGTATTGCCCCCTAGAGGAGGGGTAAGTATAAATCTGGCAGGAAGGGGTGAAAGTCATTATAGCCCTGTCAAAGGGAGTGGTATGTAGAAAGGGTAGGGTTACAATAGGTACACTGTAACCTCATTATTTGTGTAAAGAAAGATCCGGCAATCTCTCTCTATATAAACATATACATGTATTGATACATATGTGTATATATATATATATATATATATATATATATATATATATATATATATATATATATATATATATATAACCAACTTAAGTTTAACATTCATGTTCATACTCACATCCGAAAACCTAGTTTCAGAAGGTGTTTGGGAGTTCTGTCAGTGGTAATCTTTCTCTACTTCCGAGATTCCGAAAAGAACTTCTTTTGTACAAATTATGAAAGGTCACACCTGTCCAGGATATTACTCTTCATATCTACAACCGTCAAAACAACCAGCGAACCACTGTTTCAAATTCGATTACAGTAATAACAACTAAATGACAAGACTTGCAAGGTCAAATGAAGCAGCAATCCATCAATGTTTCATAAGATTATTTTGAATGAAAAATTATAATGTTTATTATAATAATACGCTTTTATGTGTTAGACAAGTTGTGTTGTTTATATCAAGGAAAAAATATAGTTCTGAAGGGTCCGTCTTGGTGACGTCAGGAGAAAACACATCGGAAGACCTTTGATGCTCATAAAAATATTGTTTCTCATAAAAAAAATCTTTTGAACATTAACTTCAAAGACCTTTTTCTTTCCCAGCAGACACTGTGTCAGGACATATGCTTGGAGATGGACAGGCAGTATTATGTCAGTATGCATGAATTAAATATAGATAATATATATTTAGTATATGTATTAATTTACCTGTAATCATTTATTTCATCCTATGTTGTACTGGCAAACATATTCGTCGTTGTAAATATTACTTTACCAGGTCATATTTGTTAACCGAATGTGACATACGATTTGTAGAACATGTAAAGGTCAAAACTGATACTATTTTCCATGTTATAGCGAATAGTTACAGGGGCCTTTTATAGATACATAATACAAAGATTCTTGCAGCAAGGTTCCTGTACACATTTATTCACACCATGCAATACAAAGCTACTGGTTGGTATAATGATGATAGAGTATGATGGTAAAACCGCGGCCACCTTTCAATCTGTTGATACTTCAAAAACCTATTGAATTCCCAACACCTCATCTTGTCATTGTCACCTTCATCAAAACCACCCAATCAAAAACGCCCTTTCACGTCGCCCTTACGGGAAGTGACGTTCAGCAGGACTGCTTCACTCCGTGCACTGCAGGTGGCACGCTAGGTGGCCTTGACCCTGACCTAGGTCGGTGACCCGTGAAAATGTCGTCTGCTCGGCGTTCTTTTGTCCAGAACGCCGGGTTTCGGGGAATACATCATGGCGGGATGTTGTAAATGATACGTGAACAGCCGATGTGAATATAGGACGGCTCACGGGGGTGGCCAGATCAACGGCTCACCGCCCCGGGGCTTGGAAGGCGCGTTCCCTTATCGTTTGTCACCCCAGCCTCGCGGTCCATCATTATGATCGGTCACCAGACGACAATTAGACCCGCTTTCGCGCGCTTTTCTCAGCGAGCTAGGGGAGCCGCACAGTGATTCTGGAGCCATTGTCGGACATGGACGGTTTAGCATGGAACCAGACACTGTCGAGACTTGTAATCCGGCATGAAAGGACAGAGAGGAAAAGGGAAGAAGAATGAGGAAGAAGGAGGGACACGGAGGGACAAGGAGGGACACGGAGGGATAGGGAGGAGTGGAGGGAGAGACAGACGGGAGCGGAAGCGGACAGTGTAGATGGGGATAGGCGGGGTACAACACATACAGGGAAAGGTAGGGACACAGGAGTGACAGATAGTTGACATTACAAGGGGCAGAACAAAATTTATGAAGCAGCTGGAAAGGATATCCAGCATAAAAGGGATGGGGTAAGATGAAGTTTTGAGAATTGGGAGCGACATTTATAGAGGGATCTAGAGGGACTGTACGGATAAGATTAATTAGTTAGTGCTGAGTTGACGGTCAACAAGGGTGGTAACTAACAAGGGGGAAGTAGAGGAGAGGAACAAGAAGGGACAAGAAAGTTTAAATGGGTATAAATGGGGAATTGAAACGGGCATTCTAATACAGTGGAGAAATGACTCGGCAATTTAGTATGGAACCAAACAGTTGAGGCTTATGTCCCCTATGGCAGCCATACACTTCATGCAGGACGTGAAAACCCAGGCACAACTTTCTCCAGCATGAAGAAGGCCTCCGCGCATGCGTGCGTGAAAACTATGAGCGACGACGACAACGCGGCGGCGGCGGCGGCGGCGGCCAAGTGGACAGTGGTCGTCGGTGATGGACGGGCGCGCATTACGTCCGCTCATAAAGCCCGGTCGGAGTTCGGGGTCCGGGCGACGCGGCGGGACGGGGGTGAGGGGTACGGGGCGGCGGGGAGGGGGTTAGGGACGGAGGGATTAACGAAGGTCGACGCGGGTAATCCCGGCCAGGAGGCGGCGGGCGGGTACCGGCACAGGGACGGGTTTATCGTCGTCCGCTGTCATTACTGGATTACGCCGTTGACGTATGGACGTGACGGTAGCGGGGCGGGAGGGACTGAACAGTGGCATGGTGCGGGGTGAGGAGAGGGGGGTGGGAACAGGGCAGGAGGAACAAGACCAGAGAGAGAGAGAGAGAGAGAGAGAGAGAGAGAGAGAGAGAGAGAGAGAGAGAGAGAGAGAGAGAGAGAGAGAGAGAGAGAGAGAGAGAGAGAGAGATGTGTGGGGAGGGGGTCACTAAAGAGGACAAGTAAGGATGGCACCGAATGGACATTGTGTGGGATGGGAGATGGATTCCGACTGATGAGTAAGAGGGAAAGTAACAATAAGAGGACTAGGAGGGGTCATAATGATTACGGACAGGGTATACGGTTACAGGGGATGGTGAGGATAGGTGTGGACAGTCAGATGTAATAAGGTGGTTGTAGGGATAAGGAGGAACAATGGCTGTACATACTGACTCACCTCACCTGTATTTACTGACTCACCTCACCTGTATTCAATGACTCACCTCACCTGTATTTACTGACTCACCTCACCTGTATATACTGACTCACCTCACCTGTATTCACTGACTCACCTCACCTGTATATACTGATTCACCCCACCTGTATATTGACTCATCTCAACTCTATATACTTACTCACCTCACATGTGCATATTGACATACCTCACCTGCAAATACTGACTTACCTCCCCTGTACAGTCCCTGTGGACAGTCAGATGTAATAAGGTGGTTGTAGGGATAAGGAGGAACAAAGGCTGTACATACTGACTCACCTCACCTGTATTTACTGACTCACCTCACCTGTATTCACTGACTCACCTCACCTGTATATACTGATTCACCCCACCTGTATATTGACTCATCTCAACTCTATATACTTACTCACCTCACATGTGCATATTGACATACCTCACCTGCAAATACTGACTTACCTCCCCTGTACATACTGACTCACCTCACCTGCAATATGACACACCTGCCATGTGCAGTAGCTAATGCCTAATCTTATAGACTATAGTCTATAGCACAGTGACAAAAAGATAATTTGGAATATCTTCTCTTTTTAATGAAGAAGACAGATAACCATACACAGATATGTATTTACAAAGTATACAATTACATAATAAATCTCAACATCACACAATCACATTCACTTCTGCGGAATTCAGCTGAACCCACTGTCTTTCAGTGTTCCTGATAATCCTTTCAGTTATTGTACATCTGTACATGCTGACTCACCTCACCTGTACATACTGACTCACCTCACCTGTACATACTGACTCACCCCACCTGTACATACTGACTCCCCCCACTTGTATATACTGACTCACCTCACCTGTTCATACTGACTCACCTCACCTGTATTCACTGACTCACCTCACCTGTACATACTGACTCACCTCACCTGTACATACTGACTCACCTCACCTGTACATACTGACTCACCTCACCTGTACATACTGACTCACCCCACCTGTACATACTGACTCACCTCACCTGTTCATACTGACTCACCTCACCTGTTCATACTGACTCACCTCACCTGTACATACTGACTCACCTCACCTGTACATACTGACTCACCTCACATGTACATACTGACCCACCTCACCTGTACATACTGACTCACCTCACCTGTACATACTGACTCACCTCACCTGTACATACTTACTCACCTCACCTGTACATACTGACTCACCCCACCTGTACATACTGACTCACCTCACCTGTTCATACTGACTCACCTCACCTGTTCATACTGACTCACCTCACCTGTACATACTGACTCACCTCACCTGTACATACTGACTCACCTCACCTGTACATACTGACCCACCTCACCTGTACATACTGACTCACCTCACCTGTACATACTGACTCACCTCACCTGTACATACTGACTCACCTCACCTGTACATACTGACTCACCTCACCTGTACATACTGACTCACCTCTCATGTACATACTGACTCACCCTTTTTTTTCTCCAAGCGGAGTTCTTACATACTGGTACATCTTTACTGTACATTGTCAACTTATCAAAGATGTTACCAGATACTCAGATAGAGGTTCTACCATTGATTTGATTTTTACTTCTGCTAATGATATAGCACATAGTGGTATACTTCGTAGTGCCTTAAGTGATCACCAGATTGTCTTTGTGATAAAAAAACTAGTTAAGGTAAAAACGAGTAGAGTTAGCTTTCAGGGACGGTCCTATAAGAAATATTCTTACCAGAATTTAAAAAAGTTTTTATCGGAATATAATTGGACTGACTTTAGTAATGAGATTACTAGCTCAGATAAATGGAAGCATATTAGTCGGGCTATAATTGCCTTTCTTGATAGGGACTGCAAACTGAGATATTTCCAAATTAAAAAGTCCAAGGAACCGTGGATCACTGCCCACATTTTGGAAAATATTGAAGACAAAAATAGACTACTGGCTAAGGCCAGAACGACAAATGATCCTAGTGACTGGGCACGAGCTAGAAAGGCACGTAATGATTCCACAAAAAGGATTAGACTTGCCAGGCAAAATTATACTCTAACTGAGCTGGAGAAGCACAGAAACGACAACAGAAAATTTTGGCACAAAATAAAAACAATGCTGCCTGGAACTGCTGACAGGCAAGATAGTGAGTTTATCGGACTCAAAAACGATTTGGGCGAGCAAGTTGATGATCAGAGAGTACTAGATTATATTAATGACTTTTTTTCGGATATAGGTTCTCAGCTTGCATCTGATATGTACTTACCATGGAGACCTTATAGTGATGAGGCTGACGCTAGTATTGATTCCATCGTCACTTCCTCAGAAGAAATTGTTAGTATGGTTAAAAAAATTAGCCCACACAAGCAATCCATGTTACCGCAAATCTCGGCTAGAGTGTTTGTTGATTCAGTCAAAGCAATTCCCCATATTTACGAGGAACTTTATAACTGTATTTTTGATACTGCTGATATACCTAAGTGTTGGAAGTCAGCCACGGTCGTCCCCATACCCAAAGGGGGTGACCCATACCAGGCTAATAACCTGAGACCAATCTCCCTACTCCCAATCACTCACAAACTAATGGAGAAAATTGTATACAAGCACTTGGTCAACCATGTTGTTTCAAATGGTATTCTTACTGATAGTCAATTTGGTTTTAGAAGTAACAAATCTACTGTAGATGCGATCTCGAAGTTCACAGATGGTGTGCTAACACATAAGAATATGGGTATGTCAACTCTAGCGGTTTTTGTGGACTTACGCAAGGCATTTGACACTGTCAACCATGGTATCCTCTTAAAAAAATTATCTTGCTATGGTATTGTGGGCAGTTGTTACCACTGGTTTGAGGATTATCTAGCCTTAAGAGAGCAGAAGGTAAAAGTTAACAACCGTTTCTCATCTGTCAATACTATAAAACATGGTGTACCACAAGGATCAATTCTTGGGCCTTTGTTGTTCCTCCTTTATGTAAATGACCTTCTAGAGGTCATGAAAAATAACAAAGTGATCCTTTTTGCTGATGACACAGTAATATCCAGGCATGGCAATAATGAGAAGATACTGTATCAAGAAACGCAGAATGATCTGGATATGCTCCAAACGTGGTGTACCCAAAACAAGCTTAGCATCAATATAAAAAAAAAAAAACATATGTGTTTTACAGCTAAGAGAAAGATTCAGCTGGGAAAAACCTGTAAACTTTTTATTAATGAGAAAGAAGTATCTCTCTGGATAATAATCTAGACTTTAGGCATCAATTTGCTGCTATACATAGAAATGTATCCTTCAGATTGTACCAACTGTCCAAGATGCGATATTTCTTATAAAAAAAAGCTGCCTTGGCTGTCTATTGTACTTCAATTCTACCCTACCTTGATTATGGTGATGTCATCTATGATAGTGCCCCGGCTAAATTTACTGATCAATTACAAAAACTACAAAATTGTGCTCTTCGTATTTGTCTTAAAGCGAATCCCTATATATCTATAAGAAACTTACATAGATTGGCTGAGATTCCATTGCTAAAGGACAGAAGAAACGCCCATTTACTGAACTATATGTATAAGAAATCGCGGATGATTGAAAACATAAAAAAACCCAGGTGAATACTAGGCTTACAGATGCTCCTGTTTTACATATTGATCGCCCAAATGGGAGAGCTTACATGAGATCGGTAATTTTTCATGGTGGTGTGGCATGGAACAACTTAACCCCTATTGTACGAATCCCTAAAAATGTTTAAGGCCCTAACCAGAGCCATTATGAAGGAAAGAATTTGGCAGACCTAGCTTATGTTGAATCTTGAATTTGAATTTGAATTTGAATTTGGAAGCACTAAAACTGTACTAGATATTTATTGTACCCAAACATTGCTCCTGACTGATAACCTTGTATTTCATATTATTATTTTATTTTTACTTTCCTTTCTGTTCAAATTCTTATGTTACTACTATAGTATGTTATAAGCTGATTATAAATCTATTAGTATATGGCTTGGCCAAGAAAACCAGCCTTTTGATAAGGCTGAGGCCTTCTGCCTCTTTGTTGAGAAAATCAACCTAAATGGTGAAATTGTAAAAGATGTGTACACTTCATGACTCAATAAAGAAATTTATCCAAAAAAAAAAAAAAAAAATTGTATATTAACCCACCTCACCTGCATATACTGATACACCTTACCTGTTTGGGCACAGCAAAGACAATGTTCTATGGAATAAACACATGTATTTGACGTTCATGTAGTACATTTATTTATAAAAACATACCTCAAAATATATAACCCATTATATTGTAGTCCTATAAGTTGAAGTTGATGATGACAAAGTGTTTCAGAACATACATGCATAGCTGTATCAATATAGAACACCCCCCGGGCCCAACCCCACTCAAAAACAAGAGAACCCCCAAATCCCCTGCTAGGTGGCATAAATATGAATTGTCATATGGCCGCATGCCTTTAACTGATTACTGAAGTATATTCAGCGAATCCTTGCATTGCTTTTGAATATTCGGTCGCGATGTGTGGTTTGAAGAAAACAAAGATCAAAGTAGGGTAGATACATAAATTGCAACTTGGGGTTTAGTAATCATAGGCTTTCGAATTTTGGCATGTTGATGTATTCCGAATAGTAATAATCCCTTGCTTATTAATGGCCCGAGATAACAAGAGTAATTAGCCATCTGTAACCTATTAGATTTAATGTAAAATATACCTTCAGGATATTAATTCGTATTTATAACACAATATCCTGTGCCAGATGCCCTGCAGATGTTAAGGTGTTTTGATGAAAACCTGTATGAAAAATATCAACATAAATCAATATGATTAAAACCAACACGTTACTTGGAATCTCCACGTCAGCCGCATGTCGACTAATTATCGTTGATATATTATTTTGACCGCATAACTGATGCTAATTACCCAAGATCCTATCCCTTTGGGTCAAATTATCCAATTATCGCTCATAACGTGGCTATGATTCATAAGTTTTGGCGAGTCTGTCTGTCAGGACACGCTATATATCAACACTACTTGTGAGTGTGATAAGGGAACTGGGGTAATTATAATTGGGCCCTCTTGACATGGTAACCTGCAATAAAGTGCCTGGTACCAAGAAGACTTCCTATAAAAGACAACTTTGACTAGACATTAAATCACGCTGTAGAATTCAATGAAATATCAGCTTGCCACGAACAAGCAAGACTTGGGATGCAGGAAGGTGGCGCCGCCGTGTGGTGACAAGAGGGAGCTTCTGGAGACCTTGAATTCTATCTAGGGGTGTCGGGCGGTGTTGCACCCACTGTGTGTAAAGAACAAAGTCCAACAAAAAGGATAGTGGGAGAGAGAGAGAGAGAGCGACAAAGAGAGAGAGAGAGAGAGAGAGAGAGAGAGAGAGAGAGAGAGAGAGAGAGAGAGAGAGAGAGAGAGAGAGGGAGAGAGATATAGATAGATAGAAAAGGACAGGGGAAGAAGGGGAGAGATATGGGAATAACAAAGAGAGAGGTAGAGAGAGGGGGAGAAATGCACACAAAGATGAGACAAGAGGAGGACGAGGAGAGAGAGAGAGAGAGAGAGAGAGAGAGAGAGAGAGAGAGAGAGAGAGAGAGAGAGAGAGAGAGAAGGAGAGAGGACATAATGGGTAATGGGATGGGATTAGAGATCCAGAGAAGGAGAGGTAGAGAAGGAGGACGAGGGTATACGTAATATCAAGGAAAGATTAAGGGAGAAGAAGAGAGAGCCAGAAAGATATTGTAACAGGTACATGTACATATATTCTCCCATCTGTTCCTGTTCTCATATGAAATCTTTCATCCCAGTCTGAGATCACTAATCTCCATTCCTACCTTATCAACCCCAATTCTACTATATCCCAGTCCCTGTCTCCACCAGTTATATTAGCAATATATTTATATCTAAACTATGTTTTTTAATATGTTCTCACGACGCCAGTCCTCACCTCACCATCAAAAAACACATCTCAGCGCCTCGTAGAAAGATCCGTCTCTCTGCTCAGCGCCCTCGATGGCGGCGCCCCGGTGCGGGCGGGGCGGGCACTAGGCGTTGGTGGGGCGGGGTCACGGTAGGGTTAATACCGCATTTAACCCATTAATGGGGCGGGCGCTCCGGCACTGGACGCGAGGGGGCGCTGCGGCTCTCTGCCCTATGACGGATGAGGTGGGCAAATTGGTCTGAGGACGACCACGTGACCAGAAGAGGGACGCCGGACAGACGCTGGACGGACGCTGGACAGACGCTGACGGACGCCGACATGGGCGGGGGGACCAGTCAATATGTGTCATCGTTTATGTGATTGGGGGGTTGATATGTAGATTGAGGAGTGAAATAGGAAATGCAAAATATATAAGTCTCTCTGAATAAATGCTCCAAGATACTTTTCTAGCAGAAAACAAGAAGGCGGACAGATTTGAGGAAATAAACATTAGAACTCAGAGTCCCTTGCTATCGTCCACCACCTTAACATGTAAATGTAGTACAGTACTTCCAAGTATAGCTTTTATATTATATTCAAAGATATAAAACTGACATACCGCCAAACTCAAAAAGGTATGAAATGAATAGACAATAAGCGATGGTCTTGTGGGGATGGTCTTGTGGGGAGGAGGCCGTAAACCACAAGAGGTTGACGCGTAGCAATACGAGCGTTAGCGAGTATAGTCACAAGTCAACCTTGAGTGGTTTACAGAGACGCCTGTCCACAAAACCATCGTTTATTGTACTTATTATCCATCTTCTCGAGTAGATCAAACCAAGGTATTGCCATATTACAGAATATATCAACAGGGACAATTTCTTTGCACAGAGGAACTATTTTCCAGTATACCATGGTTTTGAAGCTGTATACAATGGATTTGAATCCGTATACCATGGTTATGATTTCTGACCGCTTTCAAATCACGGGTAGTCGTTTACTGATTCCCATGGATTCTCAATGAATACTTTGTATACGATGGATAATAAATGTCATTATCCCAACAAATTTCGCGTTACAAAATATTTAAACGCTACTTTGTTTCTTCCCGTTCTTGTAGTCTCTAGTATCATATGCAATCAACTCTGCAGTGGTAACTTATTAATTACCTCCTGGCCCCCCTATGCGTACATAGCACTATGAGAACAGGCGGTTCTGTAAGCTTGCCAGTAATAAGCATACAGATCCCGCCTGTCATACTGCGCTCTGCTGGGAATCAATACATCCAATGATATAAATTTCATGTGAGAATGCTGGTAAAATGATGGGTGAGCATCTGGAACTCAGACAGTGGGCGGACTACTCTAAACATCTCTACATGAATTCAGTGATGGGAACGCAAATCCACAAACTGTATATTACATATTGGTCTGCTCTGACAAAATGCCAAGGGCTGTGAGTCAACCCGAGAATTACAGTTATTTAAACGTGTATTTATCTCTACAACATTCGGTATGTGTATGGAATATTGTATACAGGTGAACGGCAGATGTCATATGAAGATATATGGACACTATATTTATTTAATCAGAAATAACCCTTTAGATGGTCTCTTCCATCAGGTTGGAATATGACCACATACACAGACGCATACCCACGCACATACACGCACACCCATCCGCGCACATACACGCATACATACACGCAAACACACACATTCACACATGCATACCCCCCCCCCCCCCCCACACACACACACTCAAGCACCTACGCATAGACACTCAGAAACACCACACACAAACCAATGTGAAATAAAGAAATGTTAACTGTAATCATCTCTATCCACGCGATGGTTACTTTTAACTAATATGTCATGAGTTTTATCGAGTAGTAATTCCAGAAAGCGAAGCTGAGTGAAATATTGAAACAATCAAACAAATAGCATATAACATTCAAACAAATAGCAACCTCGTTAAAATAAGTTAAAAAGAAGAACATCATCGTACCCAACAGCGATCGTTCTTTTTATACTACACGAAAGAGCATATGGTATGTACGTTCTCCGTGTTCAGTCTATGAAGAATGATACCAGGGGTTGGGTAAAAAAAAGGTTGCAACCACCTTCGTAATAATCACCATTGTGACAAACTACACGCTACGTCCCTACACTTCTAATATCACTTAATGATCAATGGCAAGTTGTTATCAGAAGATAGTATACATTCAGGTAATTGGTAATTGTAGTAGCAATTATGTATAATTAGGTTCATTCATATGGAAAGTCGCAGTGAGCATAGTGGCTTCGGTCCATAGATAGACATGAATGACAACCTACGTGGTAAAACATAGGCTGAGCTAGGTCATTATATCAATACTTCTAGTCACACGTCACTTCATCCGCCTCCACTTATGAAAGAATACAGGCAGAAGCTTAGAGAGTGAAGATTATTCACAAGAACGCATAAATCGGTCAAGAAAGCATGTTCATGTGTGTGACGTCTAATTCCTTCATGGGTCTTACAGACGAAACAAGACAAACAAATGGAAAATATTTCAATTAAGAGATAAAAAGGTCTATTGCATAACATATGGAAGAAACCAAACCAGCATGAAAAACAGGACAATCCATAAAGTACGTATGCACTGAGGAGGCAGGGTGGGGGGGGGGGGGGGGGGTAAACTTTTGTTGGACATTTTGCGTATGCTTTCTTTGTCATATTGCGTACGTGATTGAGGGGTGTGTGTAAAAATTTCAGAAATTTTGCGTAGGCCTACATACTTTATGGATGCCCTCATAGTACAATGGGATGTTCGATGCAAACCAATGCTTTCTACATCATGCAAAGGATAAGGCAGTGCATTTCATCCATGAATAACAAAGGCAATACCTTATTGCTTCATAAGATCATCCAGAGTTTCGCTGTGTGTTATTGAATTCGCCTGTATTTTATTCGAATATGGTTTCAGTTCAGCCATGCCTCAGTAGGTGGCACCTCTGTTGTGGCAGCGTCCTGTGAAAGATGGTAAGTTCAAATTTAGTAGGTTTATTTGGTATCGCATTTCGTGAAACAATAGCATTACTCTTTATTCTACTATACACAAGATATGTTTCACTATACTTTCCATAAATATACATTCATGTACTGGCAACCATTGGATTCCACGATTTGTATCCGGAATATTCACATAACAACAACTGGTAGACACGACAACCAGCAATAGGTGAGAAATACTTGAAGAACATAAGAAAACTCAAAATTTGTTTCATGGGCGTCAGCGAACACACACGTTTGCTTTAAGTCTCTATTTCGGGGTAGGCCTTATGCCGATTCCCAAGTCAGCATACAATAAGTAGCCAGCCAATGACCAGGAGCTAGGTTGTCCTCTGTTGTTTCCACTATGTGCCCCTAGTAAGGCAGGAAAACCGTCCAAATACCATAATACATGAGGGTCTGTAAATAACGTTAACCTTCTGAACCAAAGTTTCCAGATTAACCATATTAATTTGCCAGAGGGATTGAGAAGCTAACCTTAGGGTTTAAATAATGATGTGGCAGATTTTCAGTTCTCTTCCTCCCTGACACTTCTCTAATATTATACGGAAACTGGCTTACTGTCTTCGTACGTCAAAAATACGCGGTGAAACTGTTGATCACATACATCCCGATGCCGTAGGCAGAGGGATGTATGTGATCAACAGTTTTACCAAGTATTTTGACGTACGAAGACAGTCAGCCTGTTGTCGTATTATTATATACCTAAAAATGGCGACATTTTACCTGGTCACGTGATCACATACCCCGTACGTCACAGTGTGGCGTACGGGTATAAATACGCCATGGGTAGGAGCGGGCAGTATGTGTAGGATATACTACCACAGGTATATAATAATATGAGGGAAAAGACAAGGCATGTCTACACCTGCGTATTTATCATACAATATTCATTTTAAAGGAAACTTGGTTAAAGTCTGCCAACACCTCACTCCCATCGCATTTGTCTCTTTGTAATATGTGGAGTGGATAGTCATTCGCCACATTAGATCTCTCAAACAAGGGACGTATGGTGCATATGAAATCTGATGGAGATGGGGGCGCCAGGCAACCTTTTAGTGGTCAGTAGGCTACCCATTCTCCCTTAAAGCCAGTCCAAACTGCGCGGCTTGCGAGCGGATACCTCCAGTCTTAGACTGGAGGTACTGCGCTTGAAACTTGAGGTACACCCTGTCGCAAGGTACGTGCAAATAGGCGTGTGGACCACCCCTTGCGCTGGAACGCTTGCGATTGGAGGTACATCAGTATGCCCAGTCTCAGACTAGCGATACCAAATATCAAACATGTTTGATATTCAAAAACACTTCCGACATGGCATACCAGGTACCTCCAGTCTCAGACTAGCGGGACACTTGCTGTTCACACTGTGCGTTTTGAGGTACATAGACTGAGACTTGGGGTACCTGTGTAGCTCAAAACGCACAGTGTAAACTAGCCATTATGTATTTAAATGGGTACACGGACGAACGAAGGGCCTTTACTCAATCTTCCCCTTCCTTTAATTCCACCTAGTCGTTGGCCCCGTCATATGAAGAGAACACAAATTGGAAGAAAGAAAACGATAAATTCGCGCAGCGACCTACAAGGTGCGGCCCAAGTTTCCTCGAAATTGTTAACCGCAAAGTAGAGAACTATGAATGAGCTTTATAGTACTGGCTTAAATCACCGTAGTGTATCTGAATTTGTGAATTAAAGCATACACGACCGTATACATTGCAGCAGTCCACTGGCGTGCAGGTGACCAGTATTTCACGGCTGTAATCGACCTGACGTTAGGTAAAGTACCCGCTTATGGCATAATCGATGAATAAAACACACGGTCCACTTGCAGACACGTAGACAGGGCTTTGTTCAGGTTGGCTGAAATTTGGTTGTGAAAATTCAGTACGTTGTCTTTCTCTGGTTGTAGGGTGGTACAGATTTAATACGATGTGTGTTCTCTGGTTGTAGGAAGTTAAAGATTCAGCATGATGTCTGTTCTGTGGTTGTAGAAAGGTAAAGATTTAGTGCAATGTCTGTATTCTGGCTGTAGGAAGGTGAAGGTTCAGCACAATGTCTTACTCTGGTTGTAGAGTGGTGAAGATTCAGTACGATGTCTGTTCTGTGGTTGTAGGTAGATAAAGATCCAGTACAATGTCTGTTCTCTGGCCGTAAGAAGGTAAAAATTCAGTAAAACGTCTTTCTGTGGTTGTAGGAAGGTAAAGATTCAGTACTATGTCTGTTCTGTAGTTGTTGGAGGGTAAAGATTCAGTAAGATGACTGTTCTCTGATTGTAGACTGGTGAATATCTTCTGGTTGTCAGAAAGTGAAGATTCAGAATGATATCTGTGGGGAAAAGAATAAAGTCTGATTTCCAATTGATAGAAGGCCACTGTTGGCACATGGTCAGTTTGATGAATGAACTTGCCCCTTGGAGATGCAACCTGTCTTTTGGTAATCTCTTCAGTCAAAAGCAACACAACCATTAAATCATATATGTGTCTACTAAGGATGGCACCTGCTAATGTGCATTCACCATTGTAACATGGCTTTCTCCACTAACGGAACTCTCACTCATTTTAATAATTCCCTGTTTCTGTAGTTCGATTTAGAGAATACAACAACCATTAAGGAATGACTATTGGGTACACCCATAATCTCATACATTACCGTAAGATCATACATCCCTCCTTGACGATAACTTTCCCGACCTCTACTTATCACTGTTGTTTAATTGAGAAGAGATTTTCTTCAGCGGTACCTACTAATTATTGAAGGAGCGCGGGGAGAGGTTTTTTTCTTGATCAATTTTTTGTTGACAGTGAAATATCTTCTAGCTACAGATGATATTCATCTTTACAGTCAGTCAATACATTCAACTTAGCTCTCGGATATTGATTTAGATTAGCATGTATGATACGTCTGTTCTAATTCAGATCCATATGCGGATACATCCTTTCCAATCTCAATAATAGTATATACGTTCTTAATTACAGAATTATCTATTATTATTCATACACATATAGATGAAATCTAGATGTAGTTCTAGACGGCCGTTCGACTTAATATTCCTATGTTCAGCTTATTTTACTGCTTGCATGCCTTGCCACTATCGTTACTGCCCATCTTCCTTTATCTTGATGTGTCCAAGGAAGAGGAATGCCTGCCTGCCCCTCCCCATCCAATCAGAACCACTAGAGAAACCTCCAATATCCATATCACCGGGAACTGCAGCTTGTATTTCAGCACATGACCTTTCGCCTTTCCTCCCACCATTCTCATTCACACATTGAATGAAGTTTTGGTATGCCCAAGTTTATATTTCTGGCGTTACAATGTAGCTAACGCGCCAGAACGAGAAAAAAAGACCACCCTTATCTGTATCAATGATCTCAGCTACTCTCTCATGACACCCCAACCCCCAGATGGCGCCTCGGTACCGGATTTGGCGCCAAAAAGGGCGGAATGTCGTCTGCTAGAAGAACAGCTGTTTTAATCCACTAAAAGCCCGCGCTTACCGATCATGAATTAACCGATTTCTACCGGCGACAATAACCGTTAAACTAGCCAGCCTAAGATAGGCCTAATAAAGCCTAGGATCCTAGGCGCCGACATGGGCGTGGGAGAGGCGGGGTGCGCTGGTGAGTGAAGAGAGAGGGAAAACCATTAATGGCCTGATTGGAAATTACTTATATTTCAATCTTGGCCCGAACCCAGGTATGGGTGGAGACCACTGAGCTCAGGTTATAGAGGCGGGTATCCCACCAGGGGGCGATAGTGGTGTTGCATGGAGAGGGATTCGGAGGGAGTGGATGAAGTTAGGGGTAGGTACAATTTCATAAATGCCATAATAAAATATGTACCTGGAAAGGGAGTCGGTCAGGCATTAAATCGATCTGCCTGGTGAATGGTGATCAGAAGAAGGGGGGGGGGGGGGTTGAGGGGAGATGGGGGGTGGGGTATGTGTGATGGGGGCTGAGGGGTGACGGGGGGTTAGATCAGCAGTAACCTGCATGTATTGATCACTTCCCTGCATGGTCATGCTCAGTTAACATGTGATCCAGGCACCAAATCCCAGGTTTATGAAAACATAATTGATAATCATAACACCCCCGCCGGCGGGCGTGGGCGGGGGATGGGCGTGGCGGGGGTGTCAGACCGCCCAGGGTGGGGCTCACCCGGCTAAACTCTCCATGACCACCCGTCCTCCATGGAGTTCTCTGAGAGAGGCCGGGGGAGGTATCTAAAGACTCTCCATGCAGTCCTCTGATGAATAAGATATGAACCCAAATAACCTCAGAAAGAAAAGGCCAATTGAATTGGATTGCTGATTGAATTGATAAATAGGTGAGAACAACCTCAGGACTCATATCACAGAATCATAAGTAGGCCGCTGTGGTGTAAAACAGCAAATCACATGAAGCTAGCTTGTAAACTTCACTTAGTGCTGGCGGTAGTTGACGGGGGAACTTTATCAAAATGATATGATTTTACAAAGGCTATTATAACAAGGTACAGGTTAGTTCGTCAGATTTATATGATTCAATATCCCACTCGCCCTAGTGATGTGGTCCCATTCCAAATTTCCTTTTTGATATAATTCAATACAATCCCATTAGTATGTTCTAACTTAAGTAGAGATGTTCATAAAATAATTGGCAATACAGAAACTTCGGCTTCAAGTTGTCAAGTTACTCACTGAGCTACTGACTGATCGACTGTTTGACTAACAGAACTACTGACAGAGTGAGCTACTGAGTAAATGACACTTGGCTGAGTTACTGATTGACTAAATGAAACTTGACTCAGTTATTGACTAACTAATTGACTACCTGACCGTGTTACTGACTGACAGACTGACCGAATGACAGCCAGGCTGAGTTACTTACTGACATATTGACTAGCTTATTTGACTGACTGTCAGACGGACTTATTCAGTGGTAGACGTATTCTACAAAAATGTAGCAGCAGTCGCCCAAACTTCTTTTGGTTTGAAAACCCATATCATGTGTACCTAATCCATAGCTATGATATCTGATTGTTTTAATCAACAGAAGCAATAACTCATCATGCAGAATGTCTAATTGTTCTTTCAGTCATTTAAGGAAAGAATATCACAGACATTTAAATAATGGTACTTGCCACTTGTGTTGCAGTACCTTTTCAATTGATGAATTACAGGCATTTTTGGCTGAACGATATACATCACCAAACACAAACCATTATACGTTCAGATGGATATAATGACTGAAGTAACTCCTTTATTACCTGATCCTTGATAACGTAGATATCGACATCCATAAAATAGGGATAAGCATGGGCATTTAATTCAGCATCTTCCCAGGACGTGGCGCCTCTGTTTGTTTAATTAGCTTGTAGGGTGAAGCCACACCGTACGTCACCAGTGAACATATGAGTCATATGAGGCATGGATATGAAATGCAGGCAGGTCAAAGCTAAGGCAGAGAGTTCCCAAAACAGCAAAGAGGAATTAAATTAAAGCATATTCGTCAACTCTCTAGTTGCCACCTACCTGTCCTCTATAAAAGATTACATGCTTTTCCTGATCCAATTAGACCAGGGGCCCGTTTAATAATCTAGGATCGTAAATGTAGACCCTTTTCTGTACGTCACGGACAGCCATGGACGATGTGGGCCAACTTAACTTTAACTCTTATGCATTACCATATAGACGGGTAATACTGTCTTAGTGAACACACTTAAATATCATACACCGATAACCCTTGTTCGAGATTCAGAAAAGGGTCGTCATGTACGATCCTTGATTATTAAACAGGTCCCTGTATCGTACAGTTTGTACATAACAGTATCATGAGTATGTCAGTATTGACATATCATTTCATGCTTCAAACAGGACAAAACTATGACGAAATACGGAAATAGCGAAATATGAAGACTTAACTTGCACAAGACAATGTCTTGAAAAAACTACTCTATCACTACTCTAATGGATCACAAGTCATAGTAATTTCCACACCACCTAGACTTGATATATTATAGAGGAAACCCATGAAAGTTTAGAGTCTGAGCTTGTATCCCATCGAGTTTGAATCACGTAGTAATTCACAAGGCGAAGCCGCGTGAATTGCTACGCGATTCAAATGAGATGGGATCGAGCTCTGACTCTAAATTTGAATGGGTTTCTGAATTTATCTCACCCTTAATATTGACTAATGGGCTAACATTTCTGACATTATCCCCCATTGGATATATTTCCTAAATATCTAATGGGTGTTAGATACGAGATTCCAATGTTAAGTCTATGGAGAAAAAATATCTGGGGTGAGATAATACCATGGTACCAAATCCGTATGAAAGAATATCTGGATTCTCTGATCTTCATACGTGTCCCGGCATGTATAAAAAGTGAGCTCTGCGAGGCTTCCTCACCCTCTCTGAATGCGTTCACGAAGCAACACCTGTATTCTCCTCATCCGGTTCCACGCTGAAATGGTCACAAAAGTGGATATAATGCTTCATGTATACTGGCAACACTCATAACATCTCTTTTCCAGCAGCAGTAGCACAGTCTGGAGCTCTGCCGGTGCCTCGCAGACTTGGCATCATCAAGGACAATGAAAGTCGGGGAGTGTGGAGCTGGAGAAAGAGACGCAGTGTTTGGGTGCACGATTGGTTGTGTGAGTCAACACACAGAACATATGGTCAATTCTCCACTTTGCTGCTTCAGGAGCTGTGGGTGGGAGATGTAGCAATCTTCTAGAACTACCTTTGAATGCCGCCTGACCTCTTCGATGAGATACTGGAGAGAGCCTGCCACCGAAAGAATAGACATCAGATATTAGTCCACTTTTCCTGCTGGTCTGAGATCGCCTCTCGCTCTCAGGCATCTGGCCACTGGTGACAAATACCCCTTACTGGCATACAACTTTCGGTATATTAAATCATCCATCAGTAATATGATCCAGGAGGTGTGATGAGCCATTGTCGAGGCATTCAAAGACAAAGTGTTTGCTGTTCTTCAGACACCTGAAGCCTGGAAAGCCCTTGCCAAGAAGTTGTCGGAGCAGTGGAGTGTGCCATTTTCTACTCTTTAAGCCATGTTGTTATTATATTTTGTGTGTATTTTGAATAATATTACCATAAAAGTAGACTATATTATCAGATTTGTGAGTATTTCGGCCTTCAGACCCTACCTATTGAACAAAATCACTTGGTCCGAGAGAATCCATGGCCAAGGCCTGGACTCAGTCACACCAACCTCTCAGCCGAAACAGAGTGGAGACAGAGGTAGCGGGTAATCTAGCTCTCACTCCTTCTTCTTCTCCATGCTTCCCTCCAACCCACACGTTCACACAAACACTCTAAAACCGCCATCCCACCCAAATGTATATGTTCTATCTTCACTTCGTTGCCATTTTCTCTTATCATACTAATATATATTTTGATCATTTTAATTCAATTCATATTTACTTGATAATTCTCATTAAGTAAATTATATCATCATCATAAAATCATAAATCACAATCATAAAATCTTATCAATACTTGAATAAATGATTTCATTTTCCAAACTCATGCCTCAACTTCTGATTTCACCTTAGCCAGTATAAGTGTAATGGGGTGATATATTTATCGTTCTTGATATTTGGGACTGGGAAAATATATCAACATGGACAATGATAGATAGGCAGCATTCTGATTAATCAGTTCCCCTTTCCTTTAAGTGTACGGAGTGCTGAATGATATAGGGGAAGAGTGTGGGTGTGGGCGGAATGTGGTTAATCAATGACAGGTGGGCGAGTTATCTGCTCGTGAGAAGATGGTCGTCATAGCGCCGTGTGCTGGAGATTGTGCAGATCTGTGCTGGAGATGGATGGAGAGGCGGGTCGGTCACACGATGGGAGCAGGTGAATTATGGAAATCCGTGGCTACATGAATTACACGCCTTAAGGTCCTGATATATACATATAAAGTCATTGACGTCCTAATATAGATATCTACTCCTTAAGGTCCCAATATACAAACATAAACTCAATAGTGTCCTAATATAGAAATATGAACCTTTGAAGGCCCTAATATAGAAATACAAACTCCAGAAAGTCCTAATACAGAGATCTAAACTCATTAAGGATATGATATAGAGATTTATCCTACCCCTAATATAAAATCCCATAGGTTTAACATTGGGTTTCCGTATGCCACGCTGACTGGCGTACGGAGTTTTATATGCCACTAGTGGCATACAGCATTGTTATCACGTAAGATTCCAAAATCGAGGAGATAGGGTAGGATAAAATCAAAACCTGATTCGTTTTAATCTTGGCCACCGCATTCCACTCCTGAAGTTTTGACTGCGGACTTCACTCGGCTTCGCCTCATGAAGTCACTTTGCCAAACTCCAGTCGTGGAATACGGTGGACAAGATTAAACCTCATCCAGTTTTATGATAATATACTCGATGTAGTCCTAATATTGAATAATAAACTCCTTAAAGCCATAAAATAGACATAAAGAAGATTAAAATCCTAATGTAGAAATACTCACTGCCATGGGATAAAACTAGCATCCAATGACATATCCAAGAGAGCTTCAGCTTCAGCAGTCAGCCTTGAAAACCCCAATCGTTGAGACTTCAACCCGCTTGATCAAGTCATCAAGAGGTAAGCGCATGGACAGCCCATTGTAGTGACAACTTGTCCATGCTCAATAGTAAATCAGGGGAAATCGGGTCATACAGATTTTCAAACTGCCATCTCCAATTGAATCATCAAACCACAACCTAACATCCATACACATCTTTCAAAGATCATATGGAGGATATTGAATATCATTTACCTGAAGAAACGTCTTACAAGGCTTTGGCGGATATGGTATCCATGAATGTATCGTTTGGAAGACATGATTCCATGGATTATGAAAAACCTCCTAATAGTTGATTACCTTAACTTCAGGGGCCTTGTTCCCACAGGCCTCCCGTTAGCCAGACTAAGCCACCGCCAGTTAGCCAGCTTCACCGCTTGCAGAATAGTCCTAAACTACAGGAAAGTTGTCGGCAATTATAAACAGCTGCACTCCTCTGGAGTAGCGCTCTGGGGTGGGTTTTGTCGAATGGCAAACTGCTGTTCCGGTCATGAGACAGTTTCGTTAGTATTTCTATTATCCTTATTCTCCAATCTAGCCACTCTAACTTGCAGCAGGATGGAGCTACGTGAGTGGACCGAAGTGTGTTTAATCTAATGCCTTTATTGTAAGACAAAGCATCAGGATGTGAAATGGGACAAGCATCATGAATGTGCTAAGGATCAATAGGTTGGTGGACCTTTTAGAGAAATGCTTGTACGCCCTATATACGGTGCCTAAGGGTTAGAGTGCTCACATACACTTTCAGCTTGTTGCATATATAGCGGTCTGCCGGTTCTAGGTTATGGTCATCACTACCTGAGATTAGATTAGATAATCTGGCGGAGTGAGACAAGTGCTACTCTATGAGGTTTCCTCCATAGGTTGGTTTGGTAAACTTTCGGTATGTAAGGAGATACGGGATCTACAACTTAGCAAGCCTAGGAACACAAAGCCAGACTCAGAGCCCTTGAGGTATATGCTGTTTTTATTATGCCTGTCATGATCAGTACAGTTACAGTCGCCTAGCATGGAATGTGCTAGGTAGCATCAGGTGAGTGGATATGGGAGCTGTTTCAAAACGTGGGTTAAGTCTATGGTTTTGAAACAGCTCCCTGTTCACTCAACCGCTGAAAGGATTCCGAAGAAACCTTCCCAGTCCGTGAGGCTCCAAGCAGTTCGCTCGATGTGGAGGAACATACAAGTAACCTGTCGCCCTGCTGCGGACTCAGCCTATATATACAGAATGAGTTACATAATCTGGGTGACCCTGTAGTATTTGCATACACAGGTCCTCTGGGTTTACCGCACAGCAGGGATTGGCACTCACATCAACCAACTACTGCTCGACTACCCTGACCCCTACGCATAGAACTACCCCTTCACTATCTTCGTGCTATACACTGTGATATTGTGAAAGTAGCAGAGGGCCAGTGTCTCAGGGTCTTAGAGGTGTCTTTTGTTTGTTGGAAAAATGCAAAGAAGGACACCCACATTGTAAAGGGCGATTCCATATTGGTAATTTTTTTCACTGAACAATAAATTATTTCTTTTTCAATCATTTGCTCGTATGAGCAATACTAGGAATAAAGAAGAAACAGCTCCGAAAATAAGTCTATGCCAGCGATTAAAACCATCATAGTCATAAGGCAGCCGTATACTCACAACCATACCTATATGTGGCTATAGTACCTTGTAGGTACTATAGCCACAGTACACAGGTTGTACAATTTGCAAGTGGCCATCATGATTCCTCAGCACCGAGCTATCAGTTATGTGTGGGTGGAATGTTTGTCACTGAGCAACTCACAACTGGCGGTTGTAAACATTTCATTGATAATTACTGCATACTTTCAGGATTTGTGGTTATTGCAGTGTGTAGTGAAGGCTAGCCCCGATATTAGACATTCACATTGACCTGTTTATAGAACTCTGAACACAGATAGTATCAAGATGATGACTACTCTATTTCTGAGCTATTATCTCGTCATTAACCCAGCTTTTAAAAGGCAATCAACACAAGTCAGCATATATTCCCGTCAACACACGTGTACAGACTGCTCATTGATCATTTCGCAATCAGAACAGATCAACTATTAACAGCATTGCATTTTTCCTTCTTATATCGTACTAGAAAACTCGGAATAATGACATAGCAAAAGCATCCTTTACTCATCCATAAGCTTGATGATTGACAGTCTGTAACGGTATTTAAACGGTAATTAAATCGCATCACGGATTTTCACATTCTTTTATTTATCATGATATAACTCCACAAGATATCAAAACAATTAAACTAAATCCTCTTGTTTATTTCATTGACTCAAGACTCAAGGGACTGTACCAGGCAGTCGACTGAATATACCAGTGTCCACAAAAACCCACCATCCCCTCTCCCCATTTCGCGACAAGGAGCGAACGGGCGACGGATGCGGTAACTGCCGGAAGCCACATACGCCGGCTTGGGGCGCCATATTGGGCGCCGTAATGTTGGTCTTAGTGGTGACGGTGCAGGCGGAGGGGGTCGGGGTAAGAGGTGGCCGCAGGGACAAGGACGCAATATAGCGGTCCCCAACCAGAGCTGAGAGTAAAGGAGCTTCAATCCGTGCCGGACAATGAGATTCCCATCTACTACCACCCCTTCTCCTGGTGTTTGTGTCCTACCCCCTCTCAGGAGGAGGCTGGAGGGAGCTGGTAGGGCGGGGGAGACGGTAGGGAGCCCGTGTCTCCCGCAGAGCGGGGTAATACCCACAGGAGGAGCAGGGTGGAGACGGGGGACCCACCTAACGCGATTTGAAGGCGCGGAGATGGACCGGGCACCCGGTGTGACCAGCTCGGGACACGGGCAGTGTGAGGAGGGAATAAATGATGGCGGGGAATTCAGGCAGCTAACAGACTGGGCAGCCGGCCATGTGGAGTGGGCAGCAGGCTACGGAAAGTGGGAGGCAGGCTAAGTAGAGTGGGAAATAGGCTAATTAGATTAGGCAGCAGGCTAAGTGTAGACGGCAGTCGGCTAAGTTCAGTGGAAAGTATGCTACGTAATATGGGAGGCAGGCAAAGCTGGGTTGTCAGCAGACCATGAAAAATAGATAGCAGGCAAGGTAGAGTGAGAAATAGTCTAAGTAGGGTGCACAGCAGGCCAAATAGAGAGTGTCGGGCTAGGTAGAGTGGTCAGACGGTTAAGTAGAGTGGGCAGCACACTAGGTGGATTGGATACCAGGCTAAGTAGAATGGGAGGCAGGCGAACCTGGGTGGTCAGCAGACTAATTAGAATGGATAGCAGGCTAAGTAGAGTGGGGAGCAGGACAAATAGAAAGAGTAGCAGGACAAATAGAGCAGGGAGAAGGACAAATGAAGTCGGCTGTAGTGTAAGTTGAGTGGGTAGTAGTTTAAGTAGAGTGGGCAGCAGAACAAGTAGAATGAGAGGCAGACTAAGTAGATTGGGCAATAGGTTAAGTAGTGGGCAGTAGGCTATGTGGAGATAGCAGCAGGCCAAAAATGATGGGCAGCAGGCCAAGCAAAGCAGGGATGGCCTGTCACCCGCTGACCAGTAAAACAACTGGACCAGTATAATACTCTCATAAACGGTGGCGAGAATGCACCCTTGGCAGCAACCTGGGATATGTCCTTAGCAGTTGTCTTGGAATTTGACTTACAGGCAGCCCTGAGCTTAGATGTTTGGCCAGAAAATGACCAGTAACTTTAATAAAGGAGAGAAGAACAGCTAGCGCGGTTTTAGTTTGAGGCACAGAAGAACGAGTTTGACAGCAGGCAGAAGGAAAGGCTGTTAGTTATAGTGGGAAAGGACATTTTCAATAGGGTCAATAGGGGTGGCTTGTTTATTGAAGCACAAAGGAACAATTTTGGCAACAGGACGATAGTCAAGAGGGAAGGCCGTTGGTTATGGCAGAGAAGAACAAATTTAACCCTTCAACCCTATCGTGCCGGGTGACTGCCACAGCTGTAATGTATTGTATAAACTATTTCTTATATACATCAAATGATATTACGAATCATAAGATCGTAGATATATAATAAATCATATTGCATGCATGGGTCAGATCTATAATACTTTTTTCATATAATGTTCGTCCTTTGTTTTTGTCTTATCCTAATCTTGTCATCTGTTTTCTCTGTGACTCCTGCGAGGAAGAGCGCCAAACTAGGCGATTGCTTGTAGTAGTTAATTTTGTTTCTTGAACAAAACAATATAAACTAGCACGTAGGCCCGGGTAATAGTGCCAGTATATACCGATAGGGGCCGGGTATTATAGACCAATTGTAATAATGTTAGTGTCTAATCACGTAACATGTGATCATCGATATAATTTCTATAACACCTAGAAATCCTTAATTCTATATCATATCTAGATTCCACGGACGTTTCTTTTTCTTTTTTCTTTTGAGAGACAGACGTGCTTATTTTTCAATCAGATCTCACATCAATGACTTTTCTCAGACAGTCAGTTTCTCTTATATCATACAAGTATACAGAACATTATTTGGTCCGAGTAAACTGTTCACTTCTAAAAGAAGACAAAAAAAGAAATGATGCATGAAGGTTGGTGCCTTGAGGCACCATTTCTGTGATATTGGTCGTTATTCGGTCAATAACATACTAACAGCAGAACAACAGGGAAGGATAATAGTTATAGCAGAGAGAAGCAGAATGCACGTTTTTCAGTGTGGCTGTGTAGTGTTCTGGGAGTGGTAGGCCAGCAGCATTGTCATACTGAAAATACTGGGTGGAAGGTTCAGCATGTCCAGGTTTCTTGATACTAGGTTTGGAGACCCTCCTGCTGGTCGTTTTCATGCGGCTAGCGGACCCCAGTAACAGTAGCACCCGACCAAGCCCCATCATATAGGGGCCGGCATGCAGCCGTACACACTACGGGGGTGGTACGATCATGGCTAGAGCAGGCTGGTTGACTTGATGAATGAGTGTCTGTCAACTTGAATTAAACAACATATAACTCGTGGACAGGAGTAGTGCCAGCCGTTCTGAGCTCCCATTGCTCGCTTTCTGCCCTGGTTATATATACTGAACTGCTCACCCCCCCGAACCAGCACAAAGTGCAATGTTTTTCCCCGTCGGGTACAAATCGGTTAACGTGGTGTATGTCAACAAACACGTCAACAACCGCGAGGACGTAGACAGGGTGGCTCAGAGCTTTCACGACCCACTTTGTTTATAAAATCATGTTTCTGAGCAGCTATTTCAGTTCAGCAAGCATTGCTCTGTGAGCTGATCATATCCATGAAATAAAATATGCACATGATGGTTAATATCAAGGTCACTATAAGATCAATAAGTATGTCCGTAATAATGTCAATGTATCAAGTAAAGGGGAGCGTGAGCAGAGCGCTCTATGAGCTGCTCATATACATAAAACACAATATGCACGTAAACGTCACTGTCAAGGTCATTATGATATGACTGTCACGGCCATTATAAGGTGTTCGCCAAGGGCAATATGTGGTCAATGGGAAAGTCAGTAACCATGTCAATATATCAAACATAAAGAGAACAAGTGGATTAAGCTTTTCATATCCGTAAAACAAGATATCCACGTTGAGGTCAATGTCAAGGTCATAACAAAGTCAATGTCAAGGTTATCATCAGGTAATAGATAGAGTCAATAATCATGACAATATATCATGTAGTTTCAAGGTCAATGTAAAGGTTAAGAAGGCTATAAAACTCCAGACAATATCTGGACGTGGAACCTAGCTAGAGACAAGTCAATATAAAGGTTAATACCAAGATCAACTTGGGGATAAATGTATTCTAGTAGATGGGAGTCAGTTCATTACCTGCGGATTGCGAAGATGTCATGGTTGGAAAAATGGATGGATTTCTTTTTCTTTTTTTATTTTTCTGTGTAGGATTCAGATATACCGAAACAAAACAGATGTGTATTTTATAAATATCGGCTTTAGGAACTGTTGGAAAATATGATACTAAAACCTGGCCTTTTTTTTTTACATAAACATCGCTCTCTTCACTTTACGTTACATCCAAGTTGTTTACTGATAATCCCAGTTTGATACATTTAGAGGAGGTAATATATCAAGATTGTCAACACATAAATACTGATACATAAATATTAATTGTTGAGACATGTCATACCCCTTCCTCATTCACTCCACTTCAGTCACTGGACACAGGTTTGATTCCTAGACCTGTCAGGCGTTGAGGGGTGAACAGCTGTTCTATGTTGAAACATGTGACCTTCTCTTCATTGCTGAGCCGGTACCCGGTGTACAATGATAAGTGTTTGGGATACCATCGGGGAAAAATCCAGCATTGCTGGACTTAAATGGAGGGAAACTTCACTTGAAAAGTATCTCAACCTTATCATAAAGTAATTTTGTATTGTCCAGTAGCTGTGCAGAAGTAACTTGATATATGTTTATTGAATATCAACTTGTTTTATACATGGAGGGTGCATGCGAGATATAGTAGCCGTCACGTTATGTACACAGCATTGAGAGGCAACCAGCCCTGTTGGGACAGGGTTGGTAATACTGGCTAGGTTATCACCAGCCACATGACAATGCCCCACGCTGCTCCTATTTGAGAAATGTACATCTCTGTCCCGCTCTGCGAATGCTCACGGGCATGGTAGGTGGGGCCACTGAGCTGGTGCCGGTGTGTACACTGATGCGTGAAGGTACCGAGGTGCCCAAATAATCAGTGTAGACTGTAGTACAGTCCTGTAATCGCCAGGGCCAGGGCACACAGGTTCAAACTCAGACTGTTATGCGCTGCCATTTTGAGGCATGAATTCATGCCTCTGCTGGTACTCAGCTACCCTGAGTGATTTGCCAGGAACCAGTGTGTTACTCTTCAATCATAGGTCCTAGAGTATCTTTTAATGGGCATGTACCAAATAGATCAGCTTGGAGAGTTATAACTCTCACTGAAGGGGACTGGCCAATAGTGGCCATGCTCTGTTAGACCGTCACGTACCATAATAGGTGCATATTTCTATATTTTATCCATATTCATTATTCCCTTGATATTATACTAGAATTATAACATTATGTTATATAGTGTTTACAGGTGTATGCAACCAACGGCTGCCAACCAGCGGAAACCATCAACCTGCCAACCTCGCCCGCACACGCAACCTAACTCCCAGTCACATCCTTTACATATATTTTTTTCTTTTCCATGCAAACAAATAATAACAAATCCTCACCCTCACATGCGACCTCAACCCCAAACGCCACCTCACTCTCACATGCCACTTCACACACACCCTGACCGTCATACGCAACCTCACCCTCAACCATATTCTTACCCTCATATATACAACCTGAAACACCATCACACCCACACACAACCACTCCGCCTCATACACCCTGACCCTCACACACATTCTGGCCCTCGCACCTCACTCTCTCACACTCCCTGTGTAAAGTTGTGTGTGAGGGTGAGGAAGTATGAGAGGTTGAGGGCCAAATTTCCATCTTGCTAGCATTTGGACCGAGGAAGCATGTTATGCCAGTGTAGTAGGTTACTTATATCAAGGGCATAGCAAGTAAGGTTTTACATGTATTTCTCACACTAGGCATACAATAAGTGCATTGTATTTATCTCATTGTGGGATGTAGTAAAGCTGAGGGACTACATTCAGAGTCACGCTACTTTCAACATAATTCGCCGAAGGGTATTTAAGAGTGCACATAAGTAACAGGAATCAGACTTTATACAGCTGTGGATTAACTGTTTGAATCATATACCTTCGCAGCAGTGCAACCTGATACCCCTATAATCCCACTTCGAAAGAGCAAAATGAGTAAATCTGTATATACAACGGATAAAGCAGCTACAGCAGACAAAGAGTGGAGTCTTCTGTATGTGTGAATAAACCACATTTCTCTGCGTGCTGTCTCTGCTCCTCCCCGCCGGGGATCAGGTTTTTTAAGCACAGTTATCTTCTCCGGAGGACGTAGGGTATTATTCTCATGCATGATAACGTGAAGTCACGGCTTGGCAGGATCTCAGTGAACAGTGTCACGTGAGAGCTGGGATGTCTACAGGGAAGCTCTTTAGATCTGCCTGCTTTCAACATCTGCTAACAGCGGGCTAATCCCGTTGACACGTGATAGCATTATGCGTTAATCCTCCAGCCCTGACCTAATCAACGACCAATCCGAGGACGGGGCGCAGAGTATCAACAAAGAAGAGAAATGTGAACTGTTTTTGTCAGGCAGGTAACAATAGGGGACGGGGAAATGAGAAGAATAGATAGGAGAGCTCTAGGATAATACATTGGAGTTACAGAGAGGGAATGTAATGACCTCTGAGCCGTTTCACGGATTACTCATTATTAAGACATAAGGCCAAAAAGTAATGCTAGGAATACGTGGATTTTGTGGGATTTATGTTTGGTACTAATTCAATATATAAAATTAGCGAGAACTTGTCTTAACTAACAAGTTTATTATTACTATTTTGTCTCAGTTTCGTAGGAAATACTTTGTTGTGGGAATATCTGATACGGTCGTATGTCTCCTATACAATGACATTTTGATGATTTAATTATCTGAATGTGGGAAAATCATAATAATTGCATAAATTGCCTAGAATAGAATATATTCATCAAGAACCAAAGATAATTATGGTTAAGTGGTTGGTTGAATATTTGCGTACAATTCATTCACTGAATAATGATGAGGAGGCAAAAGCTCTATCAAACATGGTTTGTGACGAAAAAAGAAAAACGCACCGTTTGCAACGTTATACATATGCAGTGATAAAGAATCGATGCTGTTTTCATTATCCGTTTATCATATTGGTTTGGGGCGCACAGTGATGGTATAGATGATATCAACTTTGGATTTATGATATTGGGTCATAATTGTGTCGGACTAAAATACACCCAAGCACGTGCACAACCTCACATTAGACGCATCATATCTACCACCTTCCTCGTATCTGCTATCACCTGCGTGTGCTCCTCGGGGAGAAAAGCAACAGCAATCGCTCCCAAAAGTCAAGTTGGGAACGAGAAAAGAAGACCGTCAATAAAACTCTAATCAAACCCCGGTTTCGTGAGGACCAGCATTTGTTGGTGTGTAAGTGGGAGTTGATCTGGGTTCCCCACCAAGGCACCTCATTAAAAATAACCCCGGTTTAATACACCCCGGCACGTTTACCCTCACTTTCACCACGACAAACAAATGAAATGCGGGGGTCGCGGGTGGAGCGGCGGAGGAGAGAGAGGGGATGGCGGAGGGGGTTTGAGATTGAAATTACCACAATGCATGTATCGTGGTGAGAGTGCCTCATTGAGGCATGCCTCTATACTGAAGACATGGACCGAGCAGATGGATTCAATCAGAAGTTGGAATTTACTGCCTTGCTGGCAATGAGGGAGCAGGGAGAGGGTAAAAAAGCAGCTTGATCAGATAAGTGTAATTGGTCTAGCACGGAGTGGCGTTGAGGTTAAGGGGACTTGATGATTCCCGTGAAGCTGCCATGCAAACAGGAGCATTTCTACCACCGATCTGAGTATTGCATGCACCCCCAGGGACGTGCTATCACTGCAAGTAGCAGCATTAACAACGCGAGCAATAAAACAGCAACAGTAATACCAGTGTCAACAGCAACAGGCAATGTAGCAACCATAACGCCAATATGTTCAACATTTAAAACCATAAGAACAACGCAAAAACAGTACAATACGGCAACAGCAACAACACCAGTAATACCAGCGTGAACAGCAATACATAGTTACAAATATCAGATGACCGAACGCAATTAAATATACGGAAATGTGTCCCTCCGCCTGACAGTGTCGTATATATACAGGTCATTTCATTCTTTCACCACTACGTCAAACCTGAAACCGTCATGTTTGTCTTAATACATGAATATCTAAGGGAAACAAAAAAAGATGTTAAAAAGATGAAAGTATACTCTAGCATATGAAAAGGAACATACTATTTGATACGACTCCCAATTATATTTTCAGATACCACTGAGTAGCTGTGAAGAACTAAAATGCGTAACATATCAGGTCATGATACAAAGAAAACGATGGATATTTATGAATAATTGGTTGTCAATGAAAGTATCAACCGGATACCTCTACAAAGATAAAGGAAAACACCTTGATGTAACTACAGGATGTTCAATAAACATCTTTAGAAAAAAGAAAAAGAAAAGAAATAGCCGTTCATGCTGGGCTGACTACATCAGACCACAGCCCCACCACGCGGCCAGTGTTCACACTCCCCGAGATTCCCATACGGTCATACCCAGCTGCAGTCACCACCAACAGCAGGTGGCCGGACTGCAGGCACCGCCAGAAATGTCTCAGCCTCCTTGAACTGACTCTGCATTCCCTCTAAAGCTCCCTCCACCCTCCCACCCCCGTCTCTGAGCGCTTACTCATTAGGCAGCTACAGGCCTCTACCACCTTAACCACCCACCCTCCCCCGCACCCAAACAGAAATCTCCACCTTACCCCACCACAGCTTGCACATTGCTTCATTCCGCCCATCGAACGGTCTTGTCGAAGCTGAGAGAGTTTAAAAGACGAGTTGGTTCGCTGAGGGCACGCTGGGGGGCGTTGCAGGCACCATCTGACAGATTTTCCTCACACAGCGAAAAGGGAGGAAAAAAGTGTAGAGAGAAGGGGAGAAGGAGTCATGGAATCAATATAAGACGGAGGGTGGCGGGTGGGCGGGAGGCGTACGCTTGGCCGGCGGCTTCTGCAGGGATCTGTTCCCTAAAACTCAGTCTGAGGGTACTCTGGAGGGAAATGGTGGTGATCTCAGCTAATTTTCCAATTTGTGCATATTTCCATAGACGAGCATTGAGGTGAATTGTATCAAAAAGAAGAATAAAGAGAAAGAGGGCATTATCAACAACCAGAATTTCAAAAGCAATTCGCTAAGCATATTGCTCTAGAGAGCAGGCTCTCAGTATCATAGAAGAAACCAGTAAGAATGGTTGGGGTTAACCACATATCAATTTCATGAGGCTGAGGCAAGTGGAATTCCATAGCGATCAAACTATTATTGTAACCACTCGAATCGGTTTCCCATCCTGAATTCCATTAACAAAATCATTAAAATGCATAAAAGAAAACGCCATTTAAGCTCACCCCTGGTATTTTTCCCTTTAGATTTAACATTGGGAAGTCGTACTCGACGCCCATGGAATATTGTAAAAAAGTCAATGGGTGATGACGACACAAACGTTAGCCAATCAGTCAGTGATCCGGACTGCATTTGATCCGCAGCCACTGAACATACTCCATTCATTTTGGTGTGCTACGTAATCTCACTTAGCTTTGCCTTAAGAAATTACTCCGCAACCCAAACTCATAGTATATTTTCAGCGGCTACGGATCTCCTACTTAGTACACAAGGTTTTTTTTGAAAGAGCATTAGGTACAGGTTTTCTATGAAGTCTATGGAGATAAATATATATACACACATGTATATATAGCCTGAGCCTGAATGGCGCAAACACTGATGACTTATTGAGCGCGGGAAATCGCGCTCATATACGTCATCTAGAGTTTAGAATGCTCACACAGGGTTTCAGCTTGCTGCAGAGAATCTCACACTTCTCTATCAATGTATCAACTATAAAGGCCTGGTTAGATGAGCATGGGTCCAGTATCAAGCCTTACCATAACCCCTGCCCACTACTGACCTGGTTCCTTTTAATAGAACTTTCAAGGCTGAGTGACCTTGTGATGGTGTGTGCGCTGCCTTGTAGCTAATCAACAGAAATCACATATTTACAATGTATAAAATACCATAATAATAGTCCCTAATATAGATGTTCCAGAATATGTCAAAAGAATTCATAGAAGGAGAGGGAAAACAAACATGTTAGTTAGAGAACTTCCAAGAGCACTAGTTGTACTCCAAATGAAGTACCCTCAAGCCAAACAAACATTAGTGCATCAAGCGCTAAGGGGCTATCAGAGAGGGAACTGAGTGGCATAGTTGACCTATTAGCCAGAGAAATAGGGCAGTTGACCAAGACCCTCAGTGGAAATTCAGTCTCAACGAGTCAGGGTGATGAGTTGAATGGGATACATAGATCCATATTTGACTTGATCAAGAAACATTTTTAATGTATTAAGATTAAATAATCAGTTGCCATATGTTGGCACATGTAGATTTCTATAACATGATAAATATTCATGTTGGTGATACTTGAGAACGACTATCAAATCCATTCTCTGAGTTTATTGAAGCATTCTTACTTTTATTTAATGAAATGATTTAGGTATACCGCGCTCTTCCATTATAAATGGAAATAATATTTGCTCCTAGTTTTCAGGAGCAGCGGCCTGGTGTGGGTAGTGGTAGTGGTGGTGGTGGTGGTGGTGGTGGGGAGGGCAGAGACAGAGCGACCTTCAATTATTGCGGTGGCCGTCAGCAATGCCAGGCCAATTGGTCAGGGCCCAGCCACCAGGGAGGGGCTTTCATTATTAGAACGACCAGAACACCCGCTTCGAGGCATTTTTTACCAGCAAGAGGAAAAAGGAATCACTCCTTCAGAACACAAAGTCTTCTCCTTTAAAAAAACACCAACAAAACAAAGAGAGGAAGAAAGGCTAAGTGTGAGGGGAGGCAGGCCTCCAACCACACAACGCACCCTCACTCAGTGACACGGTGACACAAGCATGACATTTAAAAGCAATGAAACCTTCTTCATAGTCTCCCGGTGGATATGGTTCTACTTTCATTTAGTTCCTGGTAATAGCAGCAAACAGCAGAAAGAGAGAATAAAGAGTCAATGAGATTATTGGAAGAGGTAAAGGAAGGGAAAGCAGAGGGAGAGAGAGAGAGAGAGAGAGAGAGAGAGAGAGAGAGAGAGCGGGGGAGACAGAGAGAAAAAGTGAGAGAGAGAGACATAGAGACAGAGACAGACAGACAGCCGAGCAGTGAAACAGACAGAAAAAATAAAGCCCGGAGCCTGAAAGCCCCGTATCAAGAGTACACTTGAAACCTAGACAAAATTAACTTCGCTAAGAAAAAAGAATCCTCAGGGGAGAAATGTTTGTTACCAACTTGAATGTTTTATCAGATTGATGCCGAAAGGAGTGGCGTCGGTAGCTGAGACTTCTGGACAGGTGAGGGATAGTATGTAGTGGGCACGAAAATGTAGGTCCTTATGAGGGTCAGCTATAGGAGCCTGGAAATGTGCTTCTTGAGGGACTTGGGCCTTTAGTCTTTATGCCTTACTTCATAGCCAATATCAGAGAGGGTTTCTATAAACCCAGCACTTATTTCTCTACCCAACCCACAAGTCCAATCTACCCCCATCGATGAATGAGTGGTAAACTGGTTCAGAGGGACAGTGAGGAGAGAATGAGATGGAATTGGAAAGAAGGAAATTTGGAGAATGAGGTGATGGGATGAGGAAGCTAGGAGACAATATATGGGCCACACCAAAGGGAGATAGAGATAGATAGATATGAAGGGATGGAGGTAGATAGAGAGATAGCCAGAGACAGATATGGATAAAATAGGCCGAGAGAGATAGAAAGGGAGGGAGAGCAAGTAGAGACACGAAAAACAGGCGTTTCTTTTAATAGAGTGCTTCAGTCATGTATTCGACTTGCCATCTCACAGACTCATGGTAAGTTCATCATTGATTAATGAACATGATGTTATTGAAGAAAAACAATAATAAGGTTTGGGGTTTATTCAGTCAATGGGTCATTCTCTGTACCCATTTGGAATCCAGCTAACTTGCCGTTTGAGCGGGTAGCTCGGCAAAACGCAAAGTGTGAACTGCACACTTCCCGCTAGACTGAGACTGGACGCACCGGTTATGCACCGGTCTCAGTCTGGAGGTACCTCAGGTACGCCCAGTCGCAAGCATTTTTGAATATTAAACAGGTTTGATAATTGGTACTGCTAGTCGCCGACTGGGCGTATCGAGGTGCGTCCAGGTGCAAGCGTTCTAGTCGCAAAGGGGTGGTTCACGCACATATTTGAGCATACCTTGCAACTAGGCATGCCTACAGTCTCAAGCACGGTACTTCCAGTCGGTGACTAGAATTACCCGCTCAATAGCCCCCAGTCGCACCGTGTAAACGGGACGTATGATACTGAGACACTGGCTCTCTGCACCTTTCCCAATATCACAGTATTGACACGCATATAGTGAAGGTCCCGTTTTGCAGTTACTGGGAAGTTCTATATAACCTTACACGACCTGGGTAGCATATATGAGCTTGTGGGCCACGGCAAAAACCAAACCCCTGTATACGATCCTTACATCTTGTTTCTGATACCTAGTGTTATGTGTACTTACCATTTGGAAATCAAGTGCTGCACTGAAATGCTAAATACCAACGGAATCATGCCTATTTTTGTAGACACACGTGAGCAACAGGTGAGAGTGATTAGCCAGCCAATCAGCCCTCTCACGAAGGAGGCCAATAAAATATGGCGTTATGCACGACTATTGATTGTTATGGCATCTATAATGAAAGCCTCCAGGGAACGGGTTGAGATTTGGACGTGAGGTCGCCCGAACTACATCAGAAGGGAATTTTTCTTTGTAATTTGAACATGGCATTCTTTCAGATTTATTCTATAGTGCTCACATGGCATCGTTATAGATATTTATTTCAGACTATCACAGCACTATGCTGACAGTATATGTACCACAGTTTTATATTACATATACAGTGAACCTGGCATCAGTGTGTGGTGGTGTCAGTGGGCACCTATATAGATTTCTACACGTCCTTTTGGATAAACTGATGGTATGAGCACAAGGCACATTTCTACTGTTTACAGTTTACTCTCTGTTTCCGTCTTTCATAGGCAATTGATCTACTGTGATTTTGCTCTACCCTTGGCTCCACCCATGAGACAATGTCTAATTTCTTGCATATTAATATCATACACATCGTATGGTACAATCCTATAGATGGGGATGAGGTCTTAAAAAATAGTGTGTCAGTAGTATTTTAGGATTTGAACAATATAGGTGTAGTGCTAATAGGTATGTATGTAAAATTGGTGTAGTAAGAGTTGAGTGGTATCAGGTCGGTGTAATAAGGGTTAAGTGATACCAGGTTGGCGAAGTAAGGGCTTAGTGATACCAGGTTGGTGTAGTAAGGGTTTAGTGATACCAGGTTGGCGTAGTAAGGGTTTAGTGATACAAGGTTGTTGTAGTAAGGGTTTAGGGATACCAGGTTGGCATAGTCCTAAGGGTTTAGTGATAGCAAGTAGGTGTAGTAAAGGTTAATAATACCAGGTTGGTGTAGTAAGGGTTAAGTGATAGCAAGTAGGTGTAGTAAAGGTTAATAATACCAGGTTGGTGTAGTAAGGGTTAAGTGATAGCAAGTAGGTGTAGTAAAGGTTAATGATACCAGGTTGGCGTAGTAAGGGTTTAGTGATACCAGGTTGGCGTAGTAAGGGTTTAGTGATACCAGGTTGGTGTAGTAAGGGTTTAGTGATACCAGGTTGGTGAAGTAAGGGTTTAGTGATACCAGGTTGGTGTAGTAAGGGTTTAATGATACCAGGTTGGTGTAGTAAGGGTTAAGTGATACCAGGTTGGTGTAGTAAGGGTTTAGTGATACCAGGTTGGTGTAATAAGTGTTTAGTGATACCAGGTTGGTGTAGTAAGGGTTTAGTGATACCAGGTTGGTGTAGTAAGGGTTTAGTGATACCAGGTTGGTGTAGTAAGGGTTTAGTGATACCAGGTTGGTGTAGTAAGGGTTAAGTGATATGAGGTTGGTCTATTATGGGTTCAGTGATAACAGATCGATGTAGTGGTATTATGAATAAGTATAAAGGGTGTAGAGATTTTGGGTATGAGCAGTAAGGGTTTAATAATGTTGGCTTTCTCTAGTTAGGGTATGGTCACATACAGTTCGATTAGTAAGCGTACAGTAATCAATACATGATGCATTAGCACAAGAATGCCTTGCCGTCACCGCGCTATAAGAGGGAATGACATAGTTCAGAGGTAGATCAATCCTCCAGATATTTAACTATAGATGTGAGTTTTTTAACATATCACATCTCATATTTTACCTGAGAGTCAATTCTTAACACCCCGAAGTAGATCCCATAATAGGTTTATTTGCAAGATGCACCTTCAATCAATCAGGAAACCCCCATACACCACACTGTTGACCTCTCCATGTTCCATTCTTTCAGTTATCAAACTTTACCAAACCTCCCGGCGGTACTCAAGGGGATTAAACTGGACATCACTGGCAGATTCATTGACACTCAGCTACATTAAAGTTAACACCTCTTCTATTTGGCAGACTCTCTCTTCGAGGATACCTCTGGCACAATCTCCATTATTTTTGTACGCTCTAGGTACTAAAGTTGAACCCACATTGCAGCTACTTAAGGCGGTTGAAAATTGGGAGCGTTGAATGCGTCTAAAAGGGAGCATGTTCTATTTTGGCCTCTCTACTGGAGCGATTATCTCGTCTTTCCACGAACCACTGGTATCTCTACGACTATCGCCTGGAAGCTAAACATTGAAACCCTTGCGCCTCTATGCACCGACGTGCCGCCGTGCCTTTGCGTGCTGTTCTTTTTCTGAAAAGCTTTATTGTCTGACAGAGATGTTCACAGGTGATCTTCTTCATTACTATATACCCATGCCGTATTTACTGTAAATACGTACCGTTTTGACATACAACGTAAAAATACTGTACGGACCACTGGTCTGTACACTAAAATACGGACCACCTTGCCAAACACGTTTATTAAAATATTGGTTGTTAAAAATTAGATTAATGATTTTTTTTTTAAATTTTGAGTATATAGTAAATATATAACGTCCAACCATGCTTGTACAAGTCACAGAACTCGATGATAATTTATGGTTTGTATGGAACTCGGCATTAATGCCTCATTCCCTACAAACCGTAAATTACCATCTCGTTCTGTGACTTGTACAGCATGGTCAGGACGTTCTATATAAATATCCGCCGTGAAGCGCAGGACATTAGTACATAACTCAAAACATCACACAACTAATACATAATACAGATTCATAGACGACGATATGGTTATTCATATAAATAGGGAATACCTTGCACCAATACAACTGCACAAATGCAGTCCCCATGGCTACACCCCACCTACCCCACGAATGCCTATGCACTGATGCATCCAGGCATCGACCCACCTAGGAACCAATGTAACTACGTATGTAAGCATGCACGACTACTCCCATATGCACTGACACGTTGACACAACCAATGACACTGCACCTGAGCTAAAGCAACTACATGCCTATGCACTGGAACGCCTATGCACTGATATGCCCATGCATTAACACACCATTTAATAACTGATGCAACTATGCAACTACACACCTACACATACACACCAATGCAATTATGCACACAGGTGCCTATGCACCATTTTGCTTACTCAACTATTTGCATACACTCTGGTGAGCCTATGCACCTACTTGCCAATGCATCTACACATATGCAGCCCCTCTGACTATGCGCACTTATGCAATGATATGTTCAGGTATCAAAACACCTATCTCACGGACACAACTAAAATAGGCACATAGGTACATATACAATGAAACACGAACACAACTACTCACATATGTATTGATGCGCTTACACAACTATTATAAAGCACCTACTGTTGCTGGTTTTTAAGTATAGAAACGCCTATTTATTAATACGCCCACTCATCTACACGTCTACGAAGTGCTGTCACAACACACCTACACGCCTACACACAGCTATGTACTGCTATGCCGATACACTAAATACTTATGCACTGACACCATGGCTGAATCAAGCAACTACATGCCTACTATATGCCTACACACTGAGACGTCTGTGCAGTGATACGCACAGGCACGGTCTATACATGCCTATGAAGCGATGCCACTATGCACCTGTGCACCAAAGCAACCATGCAACTACCCACCGTTATCCCTATACACTTACACTTTGGTCTAAGCAACTAAATGTGCACACACGCACAAACGCCTATGTTCTAATAAGCAGACCAATCTCATGCCTATGAGCCGATGCCACTACGCACCATTACAAATACGCACCGTTATACCAATACTCTAAACACATGCGGACGTACGCGCCACTCGCGGCTACGCGCCACCCGCTCCGGGTGTGGAGGCAGCTTAACCGTGGCCCTCAGCGCCTGCCAAATCGACGCCTGCCGGAGCATAGAGAGAGGCGTGTCTGGGGGCGGAAAGCACGGACACGGACGTGGGGAGGCGTGGCTAGTGGCGTGCGCAGGGGGTGAGTTTGGCAGATGGAACACCAGTGCACCCTCCTTTATGACGGCCCCAGGATCATGTCTATACCAGACCAGAGCCATGTCGCTCTTCAAGCATGCAACCAGCATGTTCTAATTGTCTAGTCGCCTCTTTTGTTTCGCCAACATGGACGGTTGTGTTTGGAGAGCTGTGACTTGGCCGTATTTATTTTAGTAATCTGCAAAGTGAAGCACGGAAACAAGGCCCGGCTCCTAAATATCTCTGAGGAAATTCCTGATGAAAAAAAGTGTTCTCAAAAATTCTCAAATTCACTTGTCTACTGGTCAGAATGAACATGAATAAGACTTACTCAAATACTTAGATTCAGTGATAATTAGAAGTCCATCATACGAATCCTTGTAGTGAAAAGGTTTTTTTTTACCATCAGAGGATTATCTTGTCGGAGATTGACTGCAGAACACTCTGAAAACTAATTTTTAGGAAACGGAGCCCAGATCATGCAAGCGTCGTGTAACTCTCGCTATGCTTTGGCATCGGCATGTGTTAAGTGTGGTTTGATAAATATTAGGTGGGAAGATGCAGCCCAAACACGCTCATGGTGAATTTACTTTTTTCTAATTCACAACCCTTCCTTGTTCAGCAATGGTCCTCCAACAACGGGACACACTGTGCACTAATCAGACCTTCTGATATAGGATAAAGATTGTGTCCTGGTAGAAAGGTTTTAGAGGATGTGTGATTTTCTGTTATCAAAACCGAAATAAAAATTCAAGGACCATAACAGATCTAGTATACATTCATCAACCATAAATAATTCACATGAATGATTCATATTCCCCCCCCCTCCTTTTAGAGATGATGAGTGTATTTAAACAATAACAGTAAATGACGGATTCATTAAATATAACTACCGAAAACCTTAAATCAAAACACATATCCACATTCAACAAGTGTTCATCGTTCATGAGTCTTGGCAGCATTGAGGTAACCTAAGTTCATTAAAGTCTTCAGTAGAATCCTGAATTTTATATACAATTGACCCATATAAAGACATGCCCGGTATTTAGGTGCTGCACTCTCTATTGTCTGTATAGCCTGAGGCGACACCGACCATGCTCCTAAAGGAAGAGGCCTCACACGATGCACCTGACCTGTCCAGTGGTAGTTTCCCTAAACGGTGAATTTGTCAAGATGATCATCTTTGGCGCGTTAAGCCACAGGAAGTTTAAGGTCGGCGATCTGGCCAGGGCTTATCGCTACACCAGATTGGCACTGACACAGAGATGCAGATCTACACTAGCAATGGGCTAGATTTGACCTTGGCTGACCTTGGGCGTGAAATCAATCTGGTCTGGTAGCGCCTTGAGACCTGGAAGGTGATTGGCTGATGTGTGCTGGTCATGCGAGCTGGGAGAACATTGTCTGACGATGGAGTTCATGTTGTTTTCTCTCTGACAATCCCTGTGGACATGAGAAGGGAGAATAGAATGAATCAGGAGGCAAAGGCCAGTAATCGTGACTATTCCCAAAATACCAACTTTCATGTTTTACATTGACACTATGCACATAACCATTTTATGAGTGTATATTGACATTTATTTACCATTATATTATCTAACTCTGATTCCAACACCTCCAAGTAAGTCAGCTAGATGGATAATCGACTTACACGGACTAATGATTAATGAAGTAGGTAGAAGATATGCACGACTGCTTCGCTTAATGCATCTTCCAGGATAACTACAAACTAAAAAAAAACAATAAGAAAAACACTACGAATAGAGGTGAATAGACTAGAGTCACAATGTTATCTTACTATCTTCTCAGAGTATGCTGCTTCCCTTCATGGCGGACTAAGTATGTGAGTGAATGGAGAAAGCTCTACAGATTTTAAGGAATGGTACATTGAGTGGAGGAGCTATGAAACAGCAAACGTGTATGTCCTCCTTCTGCACTTCCTCCTTTTCTGTCCTTCGTATGAGAAGGAATGAATAAACTTTGACCCTAGTCTTCCCCCATTTCGGTGTTTGGTAGTCATTTTTGTCCTTCCTCACTCCCTTTATCCCAATTGTCATTGTCTTTTCTCCGCTCATTCTGTCTCTTATATTTGTCCTTCTCCTTAAAATATCTTATTGTTCCCTTTCTTCTCCCCTCCCATTCTTGTTCTATCATATATTCTACGACTCCTTCTTTCTATTTTATCAAATCGAATCCCAAATTGTGTACTTTTTAAAGAAATTCTAATAGAAGCTACTGTATGTTAAAATACGCAAACAAACAAACATGACAGAACGAAACTTAAGTCATTGCCTCTGTCCAAGTACTGAAGGTTCTAGCAATACAATCCCATGTAGTTCCAGGCTTGAAATATTGCTTGCAAATATCAAGACCAAAGAAGATTGGTGTGGAATCCTGTAGACCTTAAGCATTCCCACTTGACGCTGGATCATTTCTCTCTGGCTCACTACACCCCAGCATCTAACATCGGCATTGGGGGTTTGGTGGGGGTGTTCACTGACCACATCAATTTGGAACAACGAGCATCGAGGTTATGAAGATGACAGCAGCGATAGTCCACCGTGCCTGACCGTCCTTACAATACGTTATGATTTGTGAGTGTTGCCATGACCAGGCGGGAGCCAGGCCTGATATCATCAACGAGCATCTCCGAACAGCTCCGAGCAGCTCCTGTGTGCGCCGCCGAGCAGAAAGCACAATCCAGATATGAAAATATTACAAATGGTGTTTTATGAAGGGTGAGACGGCGGCGGACTGAGCTGGCCATCGGCCTGTCTCCTCACTGGGGACCGATCATCGTTCCTCTATGATCTAAGTCCCACAGATAGGGCTGGTTTATGATGTAGGAAACGCGAGGGGAAAGTTACCGAAATGAGCTGCTCTTATGGAAGAATGCAAGATGTGAGGGGAATGAAATCTGGTCAAAGTGAGCTGGTCATGAGTTATTATGAATTTGTCGATGTGTGACCCTCTGACATGGTTCTCAATCACTGAAGGACTATCTGATTGTTTATCTTGGAGATTAGAGGTAATGTCTAGAACGTGATCTAGCTTGTATTGTATACGTAAATATTTAAAAAAGCTGTCCTTGAATATTTGAAAAATGTTAGAAAATGCCAAAAATAAAACAGAAAATCATACCAGCAAAAACAATTAGTCGATTGCAGCTCAAATTAAAATACTGTTTTCAATGTGATGATAAATTATGGACTTGAAACTGTGTTGAAACGGTAAAGGGACAACTTTGCTTGCAATACTTGATTCAGAAATATCTGTAACACTTATTCATAAACAACTGAACACAGTATCAACCGTGGTATAATGTTATCATAACCAATATTCCTGTAGATGCACAAATCGTATATATCCTCAATTATAGAATATAAAAATATTATTGTATTCAAAAGTCATTGTATATACAATGAACGTGAAACTAAAGAAAGAGACCCCTGATCATGGCAAAACTGACCAAGCTCGGTGGCCAAGTGGTAAGGGTGTTCGCCTCGGGCATGGGAGGTCGTGGGTCATACTTACACAAAAATGGTACCCACTGCCCATTTGGTTTAACACCTGCCATTAGAATAAGAGTAGGGGCAAGGGCCTGAATGGAAGAAAGACTCTATGGCCGAATTCTCGCAAATATTCCCTAATAAAAATTGCATAAAAAAAGAAAAAAAAGAGGAATATGTACATATAACGGATCATAAGGTCGTAAACGTACCTACATTTACAAAGTTTTGCTCTACAAATTATTCCAACGAAAGTAGTGTAGCATCAAAACATATATATCATGGTGTATCAAAATATATACAGTAGAACCCCGCCTAACGGACACCCCGCGTAAGCGGGCACCCCGCGTTAACGGACACCTTTGGTCGGAACGGTTCCCTATATGAGATGTTTATTTTAACCCCGTGTAAGCGGTCACCCCCCGTAAGCGGACCTTTGGCCCGGAACGGATAGTGGGTTCTACTGTATGTATCGTGGTGTAGTTGAGGGGGTACCTATATTAACATTGATTAATAACATTGCATGAGTTTCTTATTTACCATTGCCCTAACGCTCAGCATCACCACAAGGATGCCTCTCCTAATCCTATTTGTTCTTTTCCAGTCCACGATTGCTCCGCGTGCATTAAAAGCACGGCTGTAAAATCTGAAAATCTGTCGCCGGGTAATTATTGAGAAGTGAAAAAGCCGGTTGGGATCGGCCGGGCTCGTCACTTGGCGGACAAATACTGTCGCCCGCTCGGGCGAATGTTTTCTGTCGCTGATCTCCGTCACTGATTGCGACTACAAATCCATTTCAAAAGATGTCTGCGCGTCGTCTCTGATATGGACCAGGAAGTGAGGGAAGCGCTCAATTGCAGAGCCATCATGTCATATTACAGCCCTATTACCTTGACATTTGACATGGAGGTGGGAGGGGGTGACATGCCTCCTCCCACCTCGAGCAGATCAGCCCACCGCCTGGGCAGGTGTGATAACAGTGAATGTCCTAGGCAAGATGTGTTGTGCTCAGCGGTATTTTTGAAGATGAGCGGTGGCAATATAGCCATTGGTGTCGTATGATATGTATGCACGTATATATACATACAGTTTCGATATTCATCTTTTAAAATATCTAAAAGTTATTTTCAGTTTCCTCCCGATGCAGTAATGTATAATGTGCGCTTATTCAAACGTGTTGGATCCTATTTGCATAATCCTCTTTATACTTTATTATAAGTAATAAAGCTTTAGGCATATCGATAGTCATTGATCAGGGCTCAAGGAAGGATGGAAAGATAATTCTTTATTGAATCATCTTGGTTTCCGTTAGTTTTCTTGGAAAAATAACGTTGGCTTATCCCTCAGCTAGACATAAGTAGCTGGTTTGGTATACAGTAGTAGGCAAGGGGTAGGGTAGATCATCCTACCTTAGGATAGATCATCCTACTTTAGCAACTAATATACATTCATCGGTCTAAGCTTTACAAAAAAAGACATCATCTTAAAATCATAAATCACAGGCCATCACTGTAGATCAGGTAATGGTCTTACAAAGTAAAACCCCTGTTATATGCGGAGTGGTGGTACAGTCCCAAGCATTGTCTGTTTGGTTAGGTTTTTGAATTGTTTTAGGGTTTCTGTATTGCTAACTAATGCCGTTAGTCTATTTCAGTTCACTCCGCATATTCATTCCAAACTAAGTAGGTATGCATTTGTGTTAGGTGTCATAACCTTTTAGGTGGGTGAATCATTTTGTCTAGTTCTAGCGATTCTCCTGTCAAGATTAACAGGGCTTTGGGCCTTTCGGTAGGCACAATTTAACATAGGGGTATGCCTCCGATTATGGAGAGTAGGCATTTGAGTCAGTGCATGGATTGGATCTGTAATTGTTCGTCTATTCTCCTGAAGAGTTGCTTTTAAACATCGGTTCTTGTAAAATGTTCAACAATGAAATTAATCTTATCATGGTATTTGTTGCATTCTCGTTATCTTAAGTGATCTGTCTTCATGGTGAACAGTCCTATAAGATCTTGATAAAGTTATTTTGGTCCATTGCTTGGTGGGTTGGAACCTTCATAACCAAATCTCTTTGGCTAAGTTCGGTAAAAGTAACCGGTAAAAACTGAGACTGAGAGGCGTCGGTCCACGTTCACTTTACCAGAAATAGTGAGATATTTGTTGCAAGTAGCACATTACATGTATACAATCGACTGGTATTTAATAATAACTTTCAAAGGGAAATCTTCCACTAAGAGTAAGGAATCAAATGAATCTGTTAACTATATGAATGCGCTGGCCATAACGACTGATGCTATATATATAAATGTGATGTTCACCGGAAAGATATCCGAATATAAAGATATTTTAAGGACAAATTATATGGTATGCTGTGAGGCTCTACTGACCTCTGACACCATATTGTGATTGAACGAGATACTTGTTACTATTGTTATCAATGTAGTGGTTACATTCCACTGCATGAGCGCTATAACCAGCCATATGGCTGATGGCCATGTAGTCTATTCTTCCTCTATCCTGAAGGAATAATGTCAAATAAGCCGGTCCTCACAGTGCCTTATACTCTGAGCTCTGAATCATACCCTCATATATGGAAAGCCGCTGAACCATTGCTCTTTCGCAGGGACATGGCTGGACGCAGGAGCTCCTGAGATCCCTGGGGCACACATCTCTGCGACACCGGCCTCGCCCCCACTCGATCCTTGTGTCAATTTCGGTGTCAAGAAGTCAAATTGTGCGCGATGGCAGGTGGGTGGACTAACCTGCCGGTGAACGGTGAACGGCATCATGAAGATAGCCCCCCGTGAACGGCGGCATGATGATGTCGCCCGGGCGCACCGCCGGATGTGCCTTATTAGTGCCACTCAGGGCCGGTGGGGGGCGCGGGGGCTGACAATGTCAACGCTTACATCAGAGAGGATGCCGGGAGGGACGCCGGACGGGACGCCAGGCGCCAATCAAAAATGGAAATGTCTGCTGCGCCGGTTACATCTCCAATCATTGAACATTACACTACAGGACGCGCCATGCGCGCAAAGACTGGGTAATAGGCGCAACTGTCACTGTCAGGACACGAAAAAAGACGTCAAGTCAGAGGTTGGAAAACAAGGCACACATAATCCTAAAAGAAACAGCAGAGACTGAGCGTAGATATCTATGGTGGATAATTCATATCTATGTTTTAACCCCATTTAGGAACTAGTTGAATGTGTTCTTGTATAGTTATCCATGTTAACTAGCATTCCTTAAGAGCAGATAGAAGCCAAAACTACGTTAGTTAACCCACTGGCCTGAGTCAATGGCATTAGAGGAGCTTTTCATGAGAAAATTCTAGATTACGTAAGAGATATAACCATAAGAATTGTACTTCATGATGGTTCCTACCTTAGTCTACATATAAAGTATTTTACATTTATATTTTGTTCTCACTGATGGGTAGATCAGACAGATTAGTAAACATTTAGAAGAGTATTCTGGGGACGTTGATAAGTAAGATTAATACAAGTTTATAACTTAAATATGCGACATGACACTCACCCAAACAAACACGACATGGCGTCAATAGTGCTGTACGTCACGCCTCCTTTACGTCATCGTCTCATACCGCCCGAGGTGTCGTCGACTTTGTGATGTCACTCTTACGTCACGTATTATGGGAGAATCCGGATGTCACCTTAATTCGCTGATTGGTCATGACGTGAGGCGAATAAGTACGTGATGAATCTATGGATGGTCATTTTAACTCTTCGTGGCTGTGCTATATCGGCATTGTCTTAGTAGGAATGGTACTTCACTGTACTGTCATGATAATTAATAGGTGTAGAGTATGACCATACCTAATTATTCAGATACGAGTCTCCTAATTTAATCATCTTCAGCTTTATCATAATTTTACCTTTTAAGGGTAAGTCGGTGTCTTCCAGCATGACCATCAAAGCACGATCCAATGCCTCGAGGCACACTTGATGATTATGAAAATGTCCTAATAAATTTGGGAATATTTGATGAATCTCTACACTATTTAAAATATTAACAGTTTTACAATTCTCCCCCTACCTTGTATCACAACCGTTCTTTTATAACCAGGGGAACATAGGAAATGCCTCTAGAAATCTCTAGTATTCAGCGGAACTATTCAGCGGAAGAATCCTTCTCTGTGTAGTAAAGATGGGGCGTTCGAAGCCAACCAGATTTAGATAACATGGAATAGCCAGGATTTGAGAAAGTAGACAAAACATAGACATGAAGATTCATCCGTTCAGAACTGGATTTGCTAAAGCATTTTTAATAAAGCCAGACCCATGAAATAAAGCCAGAACCACACACGAATCGTAAAATAAACAATACTTCACTCGTTTGGCTGTGCAGATATCATCAGCTTTGCCTCGATGACGATAACTGCGCATCCAAACTCGTAGAGTATTGTTTATGTATACGGAACTCGATCCAGTTCTATAAAACATATCCCAGAGATCCGGGGTATGTACAATGGTGAAACCTAACAAATCTTCCAAAAAGCGAAGGTAACAAAATTGCCATTTTAAGGTATATGATAATACAAAACAGGTACATGTATACTGTGTCTGTACGTCATAGATACTTGGTAGAAGAGCCCTTGCCATTGGCATCGGTTCATCTGATCATCAATTTTAACACGTAAAGCCACAGTAACCCTGTTTCCGTATAATACATAATATATATCGAAGACGCAATAAAACACCATCTGTATATACACACATCATAAACTGATCTTTGAAAATATGGTTACCCCCCTGTACCCCCACACCCCCATACACTCACACACCACCTTGGAGTGGTCAGCCTAACCTGTTTACCAAGGCAACATAGTTGATAGCAGACCAGGGGGTGACCTGTCATCTTGAGACGCGACCCTGGAGGTAATCGAGTGGTCAGTTACCATGGTGAGGAGTGAGAACCGGATGTACGGCTGTATACGGCGTGTAATAACCCCGCCTGACGCGACACCTATCGCCGTTACCTGAAACCATCGCCGGACTTCAGCTTGACCTCTTTGCATCGAAGTGGGTGGATACCTGCTTGATGCTTAGGAATCACAGGCAAGTAAACAATGTTCGCAGTACGGATGTAAGGGTCCCATATTTATATAGAACAACTCAGCCATGCGGAATTGGTTTAAAAACGATGTAGAAATGAATGTCCTCACTCAGCCGAAGGCTCAATGTGTTCTATATCATAGAGGAAACCTATGCAAGTTCATGGTCAGAGCAAGTATCCCATTAAGTTTGAATTGCATAATTCGCAAGGTCAGGCCGCATGAATTACGTAGCAATCAAAATCAGATAAGATTGAGGTAAACTTGAAGAGGTTTCTGAATTCATTTCACCCCTATCACTGACTAATTGGCTTACGTTTGCGACATAATCCCCCATTGGGTATTTTTCTAAGACTCCAAGGGTATTGTGTACGAGTTCAGAATGTTATGTCTATGGAGAAAAAATACCAGGAATGAGATAAAATACAGGACGGCACAGGGTGCTGTTCACAATATATATGATTATAGGGAGCAGCAGTAGGTAGCTATCAAAAGTACGGCCACTGGTATGTGATAGAGCAGCGCATAACTGAGAGTTTACAATCGGATCGCATCTCGGCTGATTCTTTTCTTAATTGGAATTATCTAGATCCACCATCATAATCATTCTCGACATTATACTTACCGTCCTTCAATATACATTTGAATGTTATCAAGTAGTGTACGTCATTTTAACAAGGAAAAAATATACAAATAGGATTAAGAAAACTATGTGTAACGTCAAGAATATCTATATCATGTCTTGAATACGGATTGAAGTAATAACGTGGTACAAGTATATTACAGAAGTTTACTTCATCAAAGTAAGAGGAAGAAATAACAATATGTCAAAATGTACCAATTGTTAATTCGATCTTAACCCAGAGACGAACAAACATCCGGACACTCTGCGCTGAACAGCAGCGTCGAGCAGTCCCAAACAGCTCCGAACAACTCCCAGCAGACAGCTGCAAAGCCTCCAGCACTCCATTTGGTATGGGGATTGTGTTTATGCCGTAGCAAGAACTAGGGATCATAGCATACCTACATGAAAGTTTGGTTCTGTAAGGTGTGGTAGTAAGTAGTATATTGAAATGATATGATAAATGTTGTCTGCTTTCAATTAATCATGTCTCCTCAAATTCCCCTTCATTCCAACAATGTTATACATAAGATGTATAATCCCTCTCTCTCCCTCTCTATATGTAACCAATTAATATGTATTATGTGTGTCTGTATTTTTGCAACCATATATGTAACACATACACACACAAAAATATATCCACTCTTTATGACAACATGCACAAACACCCCAAATGTATATATGAATACACACATATGTATAGGAACACATAGAGTAACAGGTATATAAGATAATATTATAAAGATACATGTACAGGTACATAATCCCACTCTTAATTGAACATAAATAAGCTTCCCAGACACAAAGAAACATCCACATAGATGGACAAATATACACAAGTAAATACACAGGCATAAACTAAGACACCCCAATGATCAGGCGGTTCATAGTGAGAATTAAACCCAGGCGTTAATGATGAGAAAAAAGAGACATACACACACACAAAAATTCAGCTTTGAGATAAATTAATCTCAAATCAGAGAGACAGATCAAATGAAGCAGAGACAGAAGCATTTATAACACGATGAGAAACACAACAAATGAAGCGTTAAACAGTGATAGAAACTAAGTGACAGAGCAAATGAAGCAGTGGCAATAACAAGTGAATCTGGCCGCCATACAGATAGTGGTGGCTGGCGGTCGGTGGGGTGGGTTTGGTTTGGGGTATGGGAGTAGAAGATGGGTGGGGTCATTTGCCCCCTCCTCGCCCGTCGGGACCCATTCATATCGTTAATACTCCCCCCGTGTCACCAACCCCGATAACCCAACATGACGCTATTATCAATATCACATTTGGTCGGCCGCACCGCTCTGCTCCCATTGCTTTGTCCCGCCTAACCCAAGATGGCGGCCGATAGGCGCGCGCATGAAGGGCTAGGCGGACGATTCGCCCCCGTGATTTGATTACGGCGGCATAATTCGCCCCAAATCTGCATGATTTGATCTTTTTAACGGCACTAACCTCCTTCGATGGCCGCCCAGTATATGGGGGCGCCACCATGCCCCCGAGCCGGAAGTAAGGCGGCGACCTTCCGTTAGGCGCCACTAGAGGGCGTATGGTTCGCTGACCCCTGGTTAACCCTGGTTGACCTTTGACCCGGATCTATTACACTCTATGCAAAGAAGCGTCAGAGATTCCATACTGAGAGCGTGTGCAGTCTTCAGAAAAGGTTTCTGTTATTAGATTAAACATGGGTCAATTACTGATCATAATTCACCAATGCAATGTATGATTATCAGGTAAATCACCACAAATAAGCCCTTTGTAAACCTCCTTAAGTTATCAGGCTGTATGAAAGTAGCTCTTGTATCCTTAGATTTTGGATAAAAATGCGTTCTCATTTAGATCTTTTATGGGTATTAATAATTATCAAACCGAGACTTGTGGCATACCCTAAAATATGACACAGACCAGTGCATTGTATGTACATATACAGTCTACACACCTGACTTGGTCTTTAATGGTCAAACTGATTGTAGAGTTATTTCTTTATTGAGGGAAAGGTGCAATAAATCAGGATATTACCAAGTATTTACCCATTTCGGTTCCAAACTGCGTAGTAATTTCATCAGGTGAATGCCTAGGTAATTGTAGTTCCCAGATAGCATTAAGGCGGCAATATGTATGTATATTTATCACCCACCAGGGACCTTCCTACCTTATTGCCAGGACGGCTTATTCAAAGGACACCACAGAGAGACGCCTGCTGAAGTGCTGACAAGATCTAAGATCTGATGGGGAAAGTTTCGGCTAAAATCAGAAGTGTGTGCAGGGACGGATGTGAGGGCGGAGGGAGAGAGCGAAAAGTAGTTCTCTTCACTTGTTCCCGGCCGACGCCTGTATTATTAGTCCTGGAACCGTCGGAGACTAGCGGGCAATAAGCGCGCCCTCTGTTGGCACAGGGCGTCGTCTTTGTTGGGTCACGTGACGCGGCTGATAGTGCTGGTGGCGCCACCCGGTGGGAACATTAAATGTACTACTTTTACCGGTAAGCCTCGCCCCGGGGCTGGGGCTCCCCACCTGAGGGCCAAACCCACGTTCTGGGCCTTTTTTTTGAAAAATAAGGGTTTCTTATTCACTTTCTCTCAATTTCTCTCTCGTCGTTTCTCTTTCGATGTCAGTGTGTGTCTCTCTCAATCTCTCGGAACCCAAATATCTCTCAATCTGTTTGTCCTTTTGATTCTCGAGTTCTATGTCTCACTCCTCCAAGGTCTCCCTGTATATTAGACGGCCTACATATTAGTCCCAGTTAGATGAACGAATCCAGTATTTCCTAAACGGGAACCGATTTTGATGAGGACCAAAAACCGTGCGCTTTATTGAAATTCACACTGGGGATAGACTGCCGGGTCAGCATTGGTGTTAGCTGCAGCTGATAAGCTGTGTTTAGGGGACTGTGGTAAACCTTTTAAAAAATATTTCTATCTATATGTCTACGTATGTCTACTCCGACGTAGATAACAATATGTAGATGTATCTTCTGACGTCCAATACAGCCTTTACGCGCGCGTAGATACACGTCAGATATATCCTCAACACTATCTACACCAGCGTCCAATACGGGCGTAATCATATGAAAATATTATTAGAAACAGCCTATCAAAACGTCTAGGTGATGGTGCTGATATTAATAAACCCAAATTCTCGTCGTAATTTTACGAATCACTGAGGATTTCTGAAACCCAGCTCCCCGCGTACCGCTCAGAGCTTGGGAGCCCTCAGTGAGGAACATGTCGGGATGCGAATGGCGGCCACGAGGGGGCGTGCACAGCGGGACCTCAATGGGATTAACCGATTATCGCCCAGCGCAGGGTCAAAGGTCGACAAAATGAAAGCTGTTCATTTATTTAATATGCTGCTTGAAGGCTTGTAAATGCTGCCCGTCAGCCGACAAGCGATTACTCAAATTTCCTCCACTCGCCGAGGATCAGCTTCACCCCGGGAGAAAATGTCGTCTGCTGTTTGACTGAAAAAGAGAGATGAGAGGCTTCGCGGAGGAGCAGAAGGAGGTGCACAACAATATGATTGACAGTAACAGGGCGCCCTCTTGTGAGAGGGAGAAGTACCCAGACTGCTGGGTATTATTATCATTAACAGAACTCCCGCCTGTTAAGAACGCTGAGGTGAAACAAAAGAGTTCTCTTAACTGGTTCCCTTGTGTATATTGCTCTCCATAGACTGCTTTGGTTACTATAATTTTAAAGGTCCTATTTCTTCGTTTATGGACTCATGATGATGACACCATAAAATTAGGATTTCAGTCTAAATAAAATATGCCTTTCACATTGGGCAGATTTACATAGTGAGATATTTTCACATAAAGTGCCAATACTTTCCTTGGTCTTGGCAGAGTGATGCGGGATTATGTCATAATCGACTGGCTAATTAGCGGCCAGGATTTGAGAAAGTAGGCAAGACATCAACCTGGAAATTTATCCATTCCTAGCGGGTTTGCCTAATTATTTTGAATTATTCTGATACTGTGAGGCTCTTTGATAACCTTGAAAGGGTTAAGATGAATCCAGAACTGCACTTTAATCATTAAATAAACACTACTTCAATCATTCGGATGCACCATTATCATCACTAGGCTTCACCTCAATGATGATGACTGCGCATCCAAACATCTAGAGTATTGTTTATTTATCCGATTCTTGATCCAGTTTTATATAAGTATTAAGTTATTGAATGAAACATTGAAGGTAGAGTAGGACATTCCAGCGTGCTAGTCGTCCGTCTTGTCAGAGGAATTGCTTATATATATGTATATATGTAAACTAATTGATATGAAACAATGTAGTTGGAGCAGGATGAGGCAGTGTACTAGTGGTAAGTCTTGCTGGCGAAATTCTTTATACATCTTTGTGTATAGGTAAGTTATTGATTTGAAACGATATAGTTAGAATAAGACATTCCAGTGTACTAGTCGTAGGTGTTGGTGGTCGTGAATTATCTATACATATGGTGTACAGGTAAGATTTGATATGAATCAATACGGTCAGAATAGGACATTCCAGTACTGTACTAGTCGTAGGTCTTGTTGGTGAAATTGTTTATACATGTGTGGCTACAGGTAAGATACATCAGGCCTGACATCACAAACTCCAGCCAGATGTGTTTCCTCTTCTCCTTCCTCTAACCTCCTCTCCCTTTTTCCCGTTTTCTCTTGGCCCGGCACAATCAGTAAATATATAAACGTCAGTGATAAATCTGCCCATCTGCAGGCAGCGCCCATCTGTAGCGCCTTGTATACACAAATCTCTGGGCCACGTGACCCACGTGACCCGCATTACGTCATAGCCGTGACGTAGACGGCGGCCATGTTTGACAGGAGCTGTCATCGGGTCTTGTGTTTACATCCAGTCGTCATTTCACCACAAGCTTTTAATAGAACATATGTGACGTCATGTCACAATATCAGTCACGTGGTACATAGTCTGGACGAAGGATACTGACATGTCGGTTTGTAAATATAATACCAGGGAGAGCTAACCTTGACCGGATTTGTGCCCCGTCAGCATTGAGCTACCTATGGAAACACTAAGTCTGATGCAGTTGAGGTAGCAGGAAAAAGTTATCATGTAATCCTATCTCTAAATCCCCTTTCATCCGGTATGTAATACGTTCAGGTCAGACATGACCCGGTGGTTCTGAAGGCAGTGAAAGAACAGTCTGTGCATCCCACAATTGTTCTATATATTGTTCTGATAATGAAATTGGAATGTGTCCTATTTTCCACATCAAGGTACATATGTATGTTTTATACAATAGATATACATGCACATTGCGCAAGACATACTGATGTCGACAGTATAAATCTTAATGCTTACATTTTTAGAAATAACGGTTGTCAAGCTACTGACATTCTTCTAGCTGACTTTTTATGAAATTGTAAAGTTACATTATTTCCTATTTACAAAAATTGTCGATGAATCTGCTATTATTCAGATTTCGTATTGAGATACGTATGTCTAACGTTGTAAAACACATCACATGTTACCCTTTTCTTGAAGCCCCCAGAAAACAGGACCTCAATGCTTTCTCCACCTGCCGCTAGTTCTCGCTATTCATCTCGTGTCCAATCGGAACTGCTCGGAGCAGCTCGGGATTGCTCGGAGCCACTCGGGATTGTTCGGAGCTGCTCGGGAGTACTCGGAGCTGAGAGGAGATGACGTGTTGACACAGGTGTGTGGGAGATGTGTCTTGTTGTGGCATAATATAGGAGCGGCGGGCAAGGCTCGGGAACGCGCAGCGGAACACCAGCACCACCTGGTTTGACAAGACACGTCACAAACGCTGATACAGACGCTCAATGGACCGTCCGTCTTAGCCTCGTTTTGGGGGCGGATGCAGCCACATATGCCTGTCATATGTAACCATGGGGAGTGGACAGAAATAGACTAAGGGTACGGGTACCTAAACACTTGTTCTTTAAGGGGAATTGGCAATGGGGATTAGTTTAGGAACACTGCATGCTGGGAAGGAGGGAGGGGGTGGGTTCTTGTTCCTGGCAGGCCGTGTAGAATTACTAGTAAGAGTCAGCAGAAGTACTTCGGGTTGAGACAAAACATGGTCTTACTGGAGATGACTACGTATAACAACACGTCACACCTGTCGTCATTGCCGCCTTCTCTACGTCACTCATGACGTCACTCACGTGCGTCTAGTCACGTGACCTGATTCACGTGCTTCTCTACACAGAAGTTACTGAAGGTGGGGAACAAGGTGGTCACACCCATTTGAGCCCATTTTCATCAAGTACAGCAATGGATTGGACATTGCAAATCTTTGAGTTATAAGATCATTTCAAAACGCGTTTCAAATTTATTTGAAATATTGAGATAAATGTCCTTTTACCCCTGATAAAGATGTCGAGTTCATGTAAGCCATGAAAATATCTATCCACACTATGAGACTAAAAACTGCTAATGAACGACTGGAGAATCGATAAACCAGATACAGTCAGATTTTTGGCGCAACTTCCGTTCACTTTCAGCCAATTCCATTTATTGATATTTAGTGTTTCGGCAATTGAGCTGCTTCTGCGTTGTTTCGAGAGAGACATTTTACTGATAAGACCACCTAAGGTATTTTGTACAAATTGGGATGTATCAAATTCAGAACTGCCCTTCTTGCCTTGTCTTATCACCTCCCAAGGCCCCATGTTCTCCATATCTAAGTCTGTCTCAACTCAGCCAACACACTCACCATTAACCCCCACCTCTTCCCATCCCATCTCTACCCCCACCCCGCTGCACCCCGTGCTGCCCCCGCCCATCTGCGGGCAGATTTATCACTGCCAGTCCCGAGCCCTGACCCTGTAAATTTGCGCGTTTTGCAGGGTCACAGACTCGACCACTAAATCACCCGCCACCTCGTGACGGATGGAGGCCAAGCCGAACCCGCGTCTCCCGCCTGTCCGTTTGTCCGTTTGTCTGTCCCTCTGTTTGTTTGTCCGTCTGTCTGTTTGTCTGTTGTGCGCATGTCTGTTTGTTCGTCTGTTTGTTCATCTTCTTGTTTGTCTTCCTGTCTGGCTATTTGTCAGGCTGTTTATTTGTCTGTCTGTTTATCTGTCTGTTTGCCCATTTGTTTGTCTGTCTGTATGTTCATCTGTCTCTTTGTTTATCTACCTGTTTGTCCGTCTGTCTATTTGTCTGTTTGTCCATTTGACTAGTTGTCTGTGAGTCTGTTTGTACACCTAACTGTTTGTCTATCTGTTTCTTTGTCCGTCTGTCTGTTTGTCCACCTATCTGTCTGTTTATCTGTCTGACTGTTTGTCTCATTGTCTGTCCATCTGTTTGTCTGTCCAGCTGACTGTCTGTCTGTTTGTCCATCTGTCTGTCTGTCCACCTGACTATTTGTCCATCTGTCCATGTCTGTTTGACTGTGTGTGTGTCTGTCTATTTTTTGGTACTTTTTTGTCCATCTGGCTATTTGTTCATATGTCTGTGTGTCCGTATGTTTATCTCTGTCCATATGCCTGTTTGATTATGTACTTTCTGTCTGTTTGTTTGTTTGTAATAGACATTTCTGTCTGTGTTTTCTGTGAGGGTGTTTGTCTATCGGTTTGTCCGTCTGTTTCTTTGTTTGTTTGTTTGTCTTTCTGTTTGTTCAAAATAAGATTTGAGTTTCTGAAAGGAAATAAACCAGTAATCTAATAAAAGAAAACATGACAAAGACTCAACACTCTGGTGAAACTTCTCAACTGGTGGTTGAATTGTTCTTCATATTGCGGTGTTTCCACCTGACTATTTTGACGATCATGGCTTTTGGTGTCAACCGCCAACTATTTGTCACTTTTGGTCAGCCAATCGTCAGGTGGAACATGGGATACAACATTCAGGTTTACGGTTTCTATCCCAATATAAGTGATAATATAATATAATATTTAAGTGGGATTCACATGGAGAGACTCATGTACTTGAGACTGGTGTACTTAACATTTTCCCCCCAGTCTCCGATAATTTTCCCCTTGTCCAATAATCCCAGAGCAGAATGCTGAAATTGAGCTTTCCCAGTCTCTAGGGAAAGTGGCGGATTTGACACACATGGAAGGACAAACCCGGTACATAGTCTCGCTTTCAGAAGGAACATATTCTCTGGCTTGCAGCTTTTTCCTGTGTGAATGGGTTTCTTGAGACTCAAGTACCTATGTTCAGGGTACAAAGTCTCTAGTTCAGGGCTTTCTTCCCCTGGTAAACGTGAAAAGGCACACCACTGAGACTAGGGGACCTCTATTATCAGCAAGAGGTACGCCAGTCTCAGATAAGTCCCTGAAAAATTGTAAACAGGTTTAAAATCCAAATTACTAGAGACTATGTACCTTGGCAGGGAGAATTGACGCCGACGATTTTCCCTGCTGGCCCTCAGTCTCAGGAAATTGAGACTTAGGGATGTCACACGAGGAGGCTATGTATCAGCAAATAATCTCAAGAAAATTGTCTCACACAAACCCTGCTGAAGGTACATGAGTCTCTCCGTGTGAATCCCATTTAACGCGATTTTGCTCCACCTGACAACATCTTAACTCACCGATCTCCGGGTACATTTATTCGGAAACATCGCATTTGTTAGACCAATGGCGAAAAAATATCAGGGAAAGGAAAAATAATACACTTTTTATATAAGGAGGGTGAGAAGGATAAGAACTATGATAGGAGAGTTTGTGCGAGGACAGTGGCAAGGATAGGAGAGTGATCACGTGAGCTAAACGTTGTTCAGATTTTATTGTCCCCTCCTTTCTCAGTCCTCTCCTTTTTCTGACCTAAATCATTATAAAGGAAAGTGTATGATGAAAGCCATTCTGTCATTGGTTGTTCTTTGTATCCCGTGTGCAAGTGGATGTATTTGGTTAGGAACGCTGGTAATCAGAATGTCCTGCGTTTAAACTCCTGACAAGGTCAATTTCGTTTTTTTTACTTATAAGAAAACGTATCTGTTATTATTATCATTCTATTGATAATATATATATATATATATATATATATATATATATATATATATATATATATATATATAGATTAAAACGAACTGCTCGGTTGAGCAAATCACAGCGGAATGAGCATTTGAAACCACGGGCGTCACCAAGTAACCTCCGGCTACCGCATCAGTAACCGGGATACCTAGAAGAGTGGGTGTGACGCCCAACAACCACAACAACAACAACAAGGCCGCAGTGAATATTTGTGGGAGTTATATTGGTTGATAATTTATATTTACATAAGCATGGTTATATAGTAATATATACATATATTTATATATATGATTTACTATACTATTTTAGCCACTTCGATCAATAAGTATTCTTCCTGAATCTGGTAGCCTAACTCTTATGGAGTCAATTGACACACTGGTATAGTATAGTATCATTGGGATCTTTAAAAATATGGCTATGAGATGTCTTTCCAAAGGGATAGCTTTCAGGATCGAGGTCAGTACAATTACACTTCTATTAAACAGACTGGAAGGACATTTCAATTCTCCTTCCTTCTTGCTGTCTTTTGAAAGGGCAACCCATGTTTGTTAAACGGGGACCTACCTAGGACCCAATGACCAATTAACCGGCCTCCTGTAGTGACTGGCGATGTCGCCCTCAGCTTAGGACCTTTTTGTAAGTAGTAGGGTTTGGACTGACCACTAACTGCTGACCGTCGTTGAGGAGTGACCAGTGTACGGGTGGAGTTGTACATAGCGGGTGCGGGCGCGTATGACTAACACTGTTAGTCTGTTTAACCGTCATTGATTATCATGGTTTTCAGGTTTTCACATGTGTTCATCTGGGTCTACATTGCAGGAACATTAAATAATCATCTTGGAACAATTTCTAAAATTAACGGTCACAAATCTAAAGTATTTTGATGATGATAGTAATCGGGTTGAGGTCATATTTGGCTCAAAATCTGGGTAAAATCTAAGCTGTGTGTCAACTACTCGGAACATATGACTGAACCTAAATCCAGTGAATATTGTTTAAGTATGTGAGGGTTTCTAAGAACGCAAGTTCCTACAGGGGTGGCTCTCTGGTTGTAAAGTCTCGTCTACACTTCAGACCTGTTTCGTTGCGTAGGCGGCCATCTTTTTCTACGTCAGATTAATGACGGTGTTTCCGGGCGGGGCACGGGGACCATGACGTAGGTGAGGACGTCATTGAAGCCGACAGGAGGCGCTAGCGTGCAGGCGGCGTTCGCCTCCGGGGAAACATTCGCCAAAATGTGGCTAATGTCTTGTTTGCATTTTATATCGGCGTTAAAGTCTCCTCAGTTTGTCACCGTCTGTGAAGGACACCTGTCTACTAAGCACGCCACCCGCCGTTCACCAGTCGCCGTGCGCCGTACTCCATTGGCCGTACGCCACCCACTGTAACATTATGCCGTTCGCCGTATGCTTCTCGCCATACACCATCTGGCATAACAGTACACTGCTTGCCATATGCCGCTTGTTGTATGCCACTCCCCATATGCTGCTCGTCGTATGTCACCTACCATAACAATATTCTGTTTACCTTATGCCACTTGCTGTTTGCCATATACCGTACATCACCCACCATACATTGTATGCCACATACACCCTCTGCCCTATGCCGCCTACCATATGCCATATGCCATCCATCGCCACCTGCTGTATGCAGTACACCGTACTCCGCCCCCATACGCCATACTCTGCCTGCAAAACGCTATACTCTGTCAGCCGTGCGCCGTATCTCGCCAGCAAAACGGCATACACATACTGTGCCAGCCGTACGCAGTACTGCACTAGCTGTATTTGCAACTCTGCCAGCCATACGGCCTACGTCGTGCTGCACCAGCCGTATGCCGTACTCCGCCAGCCGTACGCTGAACTAGGCCAGCCGTACGCCGTACGTCGCACTCCGCCAGCCGTACGCCGTATTCCGCCAGCCGTACGCCGTATTCCGCCAGCCGTACGCCGTACACCGCCAGCCGTACGCCCTACGCCGCTCACCGCAGCTCGGCGTCACGACGTCCATTAGGCGGCCGTCGGGGGAGTCACTGTGCACACCTTGTCAGGCCGTGTTTTTATCGTCATCCCTCAAAAAAGCCCGCCCGCAATTAACACTTCAATTCCAGAGCGTCCAGCCTGCTTAAACCGTCCCAAGAGTTCTATCCTACGCAATAACAGCGTTGTAAATGTTGGAAAAAAAGAGTTCTATGAATTTGATGAAGGTTAAAACAATGTTTGTAACTACTGAGCATTGTGCAGTACACATATATGTACGTGTATACGACTGGTTTCTTAATGTGGGGTTCACCCTCCGAACATCTTCATCCCACGCACACACATACAGACACACTCAGAGAAGCAAAAGCGAACAACTTGGTATCTTATATCACGTTTTAGAGCATGATTGATTTTTCAGAATACCAAAAACACATTACGTGCTTCTCTGTTCCACGCTTAAGGAATGGCTACTGGAACTCGCTGGTATCCAATACTTCCACCTTTTCCCTCAGCGCACGTCCCTACCCCTAAACAGTCCTGAACGCCAGGACCCAGCGCGGAGACGCCGCATTCTAACGCCGCGCCTGCGCGTGATGGACGACCTTCTATGTGGACCCAAGACAAATGTCGTCTGCGCACAGGAAGCCATTGTTTGGTTCCCGCGCCGCCCGCTCCCGCCACGCGCCAAATTCTTTTCAGCGCATTGCAGCGGATGAAACATTCAGTAACCCCCTCTGTCTCCCCTCCCTACCCGCCACCGGTCAACCCTTCCTCATCCCTTCCAACCACTCCCCCCGCCACACACACACACATCCGCCTCCGATACACAGGCGCCACCTAGGGGCTCCTACTGGAGTTATTATGTTCGACTTCCTGTTCCGGAGTGTTCTAACAAAGATGGCGGGAAGTAAGACGTACGAGTCATGGGTGGGGTTGGTGGTGGGGGTGGGTGGGTGAAGGTCGGTCGGGGTTATTTGTCACTTGTTGGCGTCTCTAAATAGAGGGTTATACGCATGCGCAGCAGAGCCGGAAGTACAGAGCCGCTGTAGACAAACATCCCACCCAGCAGTACTATGTGACCTTTGTACAGTTTATGGGGCCTTTATCTTTGTGGGATACAGTTATAAGCATTGTCCCATGTTGTGGCAGAAGCCTTATTTTATGAGACACGTTGTTGGGTGGTGTTATTTGTCGGATTTGTCTCGTAGTAACTACCAGTGACTATCACAGAGTTTCTCCCTTCTTGCACACTCTTGTAAGGTTACCGATCTACACACGTATTCTTTTATTATTAATCATTATAGCAGCATCACGTGTACAATCTATCACATTTCCGTTTGGTAATGTTTAAACAGCCTGTAGTATTTATAGTTTTTCAGTTTCGGGAGCAGAAATATCTTCCCCATGTCTACGCATAATTAAGACTGGCATAGTATCACAGATTGGGACTTTCATTTATGTGAAGTTTTGAAGTATGAAGAGAAAGCATGAATCAGAGACCCCTTTGACATAGAAAATGTTATCCAGAGAGGACCTATTTACATGTAATATCAATGACTGCTTATTGATGACTGATGAGCATTTCTGGCCTCACAGAGGAGCTGGAATAACCCCTCCCTGCCCCGCCCTCCCCGGCATTCCCTCGTCGACCCCGTGACCGGATGAGCCCGATGCCCCGCGCGTTCCCGTCGTCAGAACGAGGCTCTGACGACCGCACGACTTTGTTAATAGGCATCATCTGCGACCACGTGACCACGGCAGCGGCTGGCGGCTGGGTCCCGGCGGGCGCCCATATCACCATGGCCAGAGGTGCCAACTAATTCATCCCGCAGGGTACCAGCGGCAGACATGAAAGGTTAACATGTCGCCACCTTTTTCCCTTCCGCTAGGGGGCGTCCAGGGCTATGCCGAGTGACTTCAAATCGCTCTGAACCGCTCGGAATTTCACCGAGGCGTCCCGAAACGATCCGAACTGCCCCGAGTCCTTCGGAGATCCTCCGAACCCTTCAATAGTAGTTTCGCAGTTCGCTTTTCCCCACAATATAATGTAAACCACAAGGATTGAGCAGGTTGTAAGACCACCAGAATTGCCGTAGTTTGTATAATAATAGAAAAAAAATCAAAGAAATCCTTTGAACTGCTCAGAGCCCTTTGTAGATAGCCCAAACTCTTTGCAGATCCTTCGAACCTTCTCGAGCTATTCTAAAATGTTCCAAGCCAAACCAGGTTGAACAACTCCGAGCCCTTCTTCCAAGCATTTTCGGGCCCCTTCGAAAGTCTTCGAACTGCTCTAGACCTTTCCGAACCCCTCTGAGCCATTCCAATCCTCCTCGAACCACTTTTAAACGCTACGAACTGCTCTGGAGCATCTCCGATCCCGACCGAACCGCTCCGAACCTTTCCAAACTGCTTCGAATCACTTGAAGGCGCACAAAACCACTCAAAACTTTTCTGAACCCCCTGAAACTTGCCGGACCATTCCGAGCAATTTGGAACTTCTCTGAATTGCTTTGACATTTGTCAATAGCTTGCCCCGGTCCTGGTTGTTTCCCTTCTGACAATAGTTTTCAACCCTAGTTCCGGAGAAGCACTGGCCGAGAGTGTGCTGTTCTTCCATGTAATGCATTTTCATGGTAACACAACGTGTGCTTTGGGCGCAACCATTCCTTAGAATTGTCTCAAATTAAACTCTTCACAGAAGGTAGATATTGTCTCTGAACAGTTATATGAGATAGGAGCCGGATATTAGTGCATTTGAGAGAATACAATGTAATGTATGCTTGCTTTCTAGGGAGAACGTATTGTTGTATTTAGGACTATGCAACTGCTTTCATGATGATTTAATTTTCTTAGGAACGGTTATTTCAGAAGTCCATCCAGCTGATAGTGAGTTGACCTAATTAGTTGGTGTTATACAGCCTTGTTATGTACTTAGGCAATACTCGATGATATTGTGGACAGGCGGCCAAAAATCACAAGAGGTTCAAGTTGAAGCGTAGTGATACAAGAGCGTTAGACAGTGTATTAAGTCAAGCATGAGTGATTTACACAACCGCCTGTTTGTTGTATTTATTTTATCCATCTTCTTGAATCAATTAAACCCAGGA
>OX465585.1:36283097-36374895 GCA_950022655.1 Alentia gelatinosa | reverse complement strand
ACCCACAATAGCAGCATGATGGGTAATGTGGTGTTTCCACATGTCGACTAAAACCCCACCAATAATTTTCAAAAGTCGGTCAGTCGGTGGTTCTCCTTGTGAAAGGGTGGTGGTACATAATCAGTGACCTGCACTCAATAAATGCAGTGAACGTTGACAGAGTTTTGATTGTAAAATGCAGACCGCCATGCCAATTGATTCAATGTGCTTTGATTTTTACCTCTCAGCGCCCCCTGCAATAATTAATGAACGTTCTCTGATTGACTTTGAGCAGTACTTTCTCACGATATAACATAGTCAGATATTTTGACATATTTGATGTATACATGTCATAAATCACCCAAACTCTGTTATCATGACCCAGACCAGAAACCAGCGACAGGATTCCGGGCGCCATCCTCGTCTGCTGTTTTTATGACGTCATAGTCGCCAGGCCGTGATACTGCGATATGCACACGTCATTCTCCAAGCATATCCCTCTACTATATTTAACCCTTTGAGAACACCCAGACACTTCAGTGATAAGCCATAGTGACCCTAGACATCGCTGCCAGAGTTAACACGATATATCTTTCTCCCAATCATCTTTCGGAAAATATTACAAAATGGTTTGGAATGCTTAACATAATCATCAAAATCTATTTTAGCAATGTCCATGACCTTTTGTTTCGGGAAATTCGAAAATTACACTGATTTGATAGTCAATTGATGTAAATATATTTTTTCAGTCGAACATGTATATTTCACGGATTACTTTAAAAAAATACCTTAAGACATTAAATATTCGATATGGCTTTGCGTCTTCATTCAGCAATATCCTGGATGTTATATGTTGAATATACGTAACTTCAGGTTGTAGTTATGAGTGACGAAACCTCTGTTAGGAGAGTGATCATAGAGGCTTTCCCATGCTCTCTGCTTCGAGGTTGTATAAAAATCTCCACCCGAGGTCGTCATCTGAGCAATGATAAGGCGGTGCTGGGAATAATATGATAAGGGCATATCTATATCCACAGGGACCTCCCACTCAATCTCCAGTGGTATTATAATATGATATGCCGTGCCAACTGTCAGCAAAGCGCCGTGATCTATCATGACAGCTAGTTTTCTTCCGCGGGTGAAATCATATCTGTCTAATTGGTTGTCATGGTGGCAGGTTTGAGACAAAGGGGGTGAATTGTGAGGGTCACTGGGCAAAGGGCGGGGCCAAAGTTAGGTACAGAACATAAATAAGGGGTTTCAATAACAACACGAACGTGATTCCTGTACTTTTAATTGTGGTAATATTTCATTCCAGCAGCTAAACCTTTCAAGGCGGGCGTCCACCAACCACGACAAGGCTACGACAATGGCATTCCGACAAGGTCCACGACAGGCCTACGATTGGAGGACTTGTCGTAGCCTTGTCTTGGTTGGTGGACCCCAGTTCCCGACAAGAGGCTACGACAAGGCCACGACAGGCTGCGAGATGAAGCTTGTCGGGAGCCTGTTGGGAGCCTTCCAACAAGGTTACGACAAAATCGAACATGTTCGATTTTTCCCACGACTGGACCTTTGTTGTGGAGTGTCATGGCGCGTTGGGAGCGTGTCGCAGAGGTCTACGATAGTTAATTTTGGTGGAGCGTGCACTTCCCGACATGCCCCGACAACGCTGTCGTAAAGTCCTCCTTCTTATGACAAGGCTGCGACAAGCACCGATTGGAACTTTCTTGTCGGCGCTTGTCGTAGCCTTGCCTTTTGGCTTGAACCCAATGAGCTCCAAGACACTCCGACTACACATGGCTACGACATGATTACTAATCAAAATTCATGCATCGTAGCTATACCGAAAGGTTGAAAATACTGTGTCGTAGTTTACCAGAAGCGTGTTGGAAGCTTGACGTAGTGTGTCGGGAGCTACACTGGTATCATTTTGCTGCAAGAAAGCGTCTTGATCTTTAGATCGTATATTTGTCTAAATGAATAACTATTTCTGATATTTTGGTGACTCTTTTACATTTAGTACTGTTATATAAAATAGATTATAAGCATTGATATTAGTACTATACAACAGAATGATCTTCGCTTGAGGCTTAAGGTATATCTTATATACACATACATGTACATAAATTGGCAACTTCCTCTAATGCAACCAAGGACTACAAAATATATTGAAAATTGCTCCAATACCGTATGGTTTACACCTAATAGCGTCTTCGCCTTACCTTTGAGCATGAATAATGCTCATGATAGGCGATTTTCAATATAGTGGTCAATTGTCATTTGGTGACCGACTCTCTATAACACCTCTGCCCCGGTCGGTGGTGGCATACAAATTTATCAGGACTCAAAAAATCCGCAAGTGGGATCAGGGTCTACAGGGCATAAGAACAAGTTCCCCTGATATTTCATAGTGGCTAATGGCGATACAGATGTAAATATCAATTATGTTATGAAATTATATGAATGTTGAATAAAACATTTCTCTTTAAATCTTTCTTTCAGAATATGACATTGAGTCGTCCCTGAGTGCAGTGTCCAGTTAGTAACTATCAGATCTTTGATTTTTATCTTAGTGGTTAGAGGTATGATGAGGCTTGGGGAATTGGGGTGGAGGTGAAGTGTGAGAGGGCAGTGTTGAGCACCCTCTCCTTGCCCTCCACCCCCCCTGTGCATGGCCTCTCATTGGTATGGTGGTGGTCAGCTCTACCCTCCCGGCCCCAGCCCCAGCCCCAGTGGCGAGCCCCGACAATCTGCTCACCAGATTAGCCCCGCATAAAGCCTCTAATGAAACGTGCCCGTTCGCCCGAGATGGATCGGCGCTGGCCCGGGGGCTCGGGCGAATATCGGCGCCCGGACCGATCGTCGCGCCACCACCCGGCGCAATCCATCACACATACATCTAGGTCTCACAATGCAGTATTCCCCCCAGCTCGCCGCCAGAGGAGCTGGTGTCAGCAAACTGCCCTCTCGCCGGATTAAACAATCTCTGACTGCCCCCTGTACCAACGTGCCCTCTACTGGTCAGCCTACTCCCGTTATTTCCACACTGATAACAGAGGGAGTGATTAGATGGTGAGGGAGGGGGCTGGGGGACACAGAGAGGGGTGATGAGGGCTGGGGCTGTAGGGAGGGGACTCAGGTTTCCTACCATGCCACGCTCATTTTACAGATTTACAGGATTTTGTGATAAGAAGGGAGGAAAGTTTCAAATCCCGCCCTAGTGCAAAAAGGTTGACTCTAGGGTCACGTATTATTCTAATTGCTAAACATGTTTTGAAAAAAATCCCTTAGGAAGTTGGTATAGAGAACACCCTGTCCACAGTAACCATACAACATAATGGATGTGTTTGCAAATACATATTTTTATTTCTATGTCGTTAATTACTGACATACATATCTTAGATACACATACGTTCGTCATTACAACATGATTATTGGAAACCCAATAATACATCAACACTTTTAGATAATGATATCAATGGGTGTTCATCTAAATATATTTTTCTCAGACATGCCATTTATGAATACACCGATAGCCTTTCCGCATATCATTAGGATAAAATCCTTTTTCTTTAATATTGTGCGTTCCCAAAATTCACTATAATCTCCCTGACTGCCCTCTGTTAAGCCGAATTTTCCCATCTACCTTAACCCTGGCGTCCTACTCACCCCATGCCATGAGGCGGTCCTATGTTTATTAAGTTTGCTTATTACTTTATTGAAACCACTTTTTTTCTCCAGACTCCAACCATGAGTTTCACATTCCGAGTCTTTAAATCCAGCAGCAGTTCCTATCCTTTTATTCAATCTCTTTTCACACTTCTATATCATACTTTATTCCTTACTTGAGCAATTTTCCCCCCTTAAAATACCCTTGTCCATGCTCCATTCTCATATCTCTACAACAAATAGACTCCTTTTGAGTCTTTCTGACTTCGCCCGCCAGAGGACGCCTCATAACCTTGTCCCAAGGTCACCGGCCGCTGATTGGCTGGTTGCAGGTCACGTGACTGACAAGGAGAACTTATCCTTATATATAAATAACACACAGTGGGCGCCACTTCACAAAACGAGGCGGGGACGGGGGACCGCAAGGCGGGGACCGGGGGAGACGGGGGACCAGGCGGCCTGCAGCCTCCCCCTCCACGTCTGGGGTTAATTTTTCATCGGGGGAAGCCATCTGCGCCGGGCGCCGGGCGGGGTGCCCGTAGGGAGCCATAGCCGGGCGGGCGCGGGCACCAGTCCGCTGTTATGATGCCAATAGAGTGTCGGCCAAATTTGGGCGCACTATTTGTTATGGGGCGGCGGCTTTGTGGACAGGGCGGCCGTGTGGGGGCAGATAGCACCTCGGCGTAACGAGCACCCGCCGCCCCCTCTGACGGCCGCCACAAGTAATATTCAGGCTATGAATTATTGAGCACGTCACGGTGAGAACTGCGATAAGGCCGTCTTCTGCGCAGAACGAGAAACATAGACTGACAACAAACACAACAGGCAGAGAGTGTGTATTGTGACAGGGTGTATCTTAGACCGACAGCAGGCAGAGAGTGTGCACTGTGAAATGGTGTATTTTAGAGTGTGAACAGGGTGTAACTTAGACTGACAACAGGCATAGAGTGTGTACTGTGACAGGGTGTATCTTAGAGTATGTACATGGTGTTACTTAGACTGACAACATACAGTGAGTGTATATTATGACAAGGATGTATCTTAGACTGACAATAGACAGTGAGTGTGTAATGTGACAGGGTGGAACTCAGACTGACTACAGGCAGTGAGTGTAAGTTAGACTGACTACAGGCAGTGACTGTAAGTTATACTGACAACAGGCAGTATTCTTTGTGCTTTCTCAGTAGCAAAATATGCCCCCTACAGACTTTAATAGAAAGGGATTGACATTTAAAACAGATATACTAATTAATATATCATTACTGAATGGTAACTGTAAATATCAATATAATTGTTTTAGAAATGACATGAGAAATGGAACTAATTATCGAACTGTGACCTGTCTTCTGACTCTGCCAAGAGTAGTACTTAACGGGTTGGCGCTATTAATCATTATCAATTAAACAATTGGTTTGATTACTAAATTAGTTAGTCACGCACATATCAATTAGAATTCAACGGGGTCAGGGGTTGATGGCTTAAGTTGAAACTAATAAAAGCCTCTCAATATTACAAGCTCATTAACATTATATATTAAACGTGTTTTAATAAAGATGAGGACAGTTAATTAAGGAATATTATATGGTAAACGTCAATTCATTTGTGACTTCACTGAAAAACCAGACTTGCCAAGTGAACAAGTTGCACTCGGTGGGAATCGTTTCAGATTTCCTTTGTAATTTATTCTAGATATATCCCTATAAACGCAAACTTATCTGTACCAAATGACATCTTCTCCTGGCTGGTCAGTTAGCCTGAAGATGTGACAAATATTATGAGAGGCGACATCTTATCTGACATTAATAACAGCCTAAAGGGTCACGAGTATGCGTTCCTGAAGTCCCTTCAGCTTTATGTCCTTTCTCTTGTAGGATTGGAACTCCTGTCATATTTTTTCCCTTGAACTCCTGTCTTGCTGATGCTGTTTTCTTACACTTGGTTAACTATTTATATTTGAGTGGATATCTTTATCTGAACCAAGCTGAATTTACACTACATTAGCGAACTAATATTTGGTTTGCATATAGCTTTATTTTACATATCACATTTATCTTGACTTAGGAAAAAATGAGATATTTTATTAAACCTCCACAGCATATTTCACATACCTACTTGTGACTTTCAAGATTTTACGTTAGAAATGTACAAGTCGTATATGGAAGTTGAGGAGGATAGGAAATCTGATGGAGTGTACTAATTCGAATCAAAGCTAGATTGAAACTCACAGATTACGGGGAGGTAATTGGGCATATATAAGCCGAGTTCCACAAGCCGACAACTTTTTTATGAACCACTCATTCTAATATGCAAATAAGAGGAATGTGATGTATGCAGTAAAAATCTGTACAACAGATTGACGATTTTGAATATCCACGGTCTGTTTCCATTTGCCGACCGATTTTCTTTAATACCTCTGATCCAATTAATCCCCAATAAAATCAACCCATGTTGAATTCGTTGGTGACAGATTTCTCTGCAAGTGGTACCCCAAAATGAAATCCGTCGCCCACTTTTTCCCCGTTTTCACATGCTGACTTTTGATCAAAATGAAAAAGTATCCGTCGATGGTGGCCGATGAATCTATCGGGAGCCCAAAATCCGCAAGTGGAAACATTGTATGTGAGTATATGTTTTTCAATATCTAAGCCTCAACGTTCGCTATGTATGATGTAAATGGGAGTCTTTGAAGTCTTTGATGCCTGCTGATGCCAGCACTTCCCCATCATTCCGCAGAACAATAAACCTCACTGTCCCCTGTATATATGCCCCGTGCTGGTTGAACGGAAATTGTGTAAAATATCATGTGATTAACACCCTGCGGCTACCAGCGCGCCGATGGGCTAGTTTGTACTCGGCGGGCGTGTTGATTTATGCCAAACAGGTATGTACCAGCGAAATGTATATGGCCGAGTTTGTCGAAAGATGCTGAACATGTGAAGCCAGTGCCATCCCCTAAATCACACCTCAATACTTCATAGCCCCCTACTGAGTGTGAATTTAGGAGTGGACCCCTGCTGGGTGTGTATTTATTCGTGATTTTGCCCCCTTCATGTGTCCATTGTGTTCTCAAATTCCTGACTCAGATCAAGTCGTACATCGCCTATCAACACAGCAGACACTCTGAAATTTGAATTGTTTCCTGTGCGACCTAAATATGACGAGAGTTCAAATTGATTTATCGGCGTTGTGTTAAAGTGTTCTCATAAATCGTCGCTCCTGTGAAGCACCTCCAACATACTTCTCCTAACGACATCTCTGGTCTCAGTGCCAAACTGAGTTTTTATTAATCATCTCGCTGAGTGACTAATGTAATAAGTACCGCCCTGCCGTGCCAAATACGGATCTACTCTACATTCCTACCAACACTTTCTGATGGCTAATTGTACTGAGAAAAACACAAAGCTCTTCTTTGTACTGTCTGTTGTAATATGCTGATGTTGTGTGTTGAGTCGCCAAATATGATCCTCTTAAACCAGAAAAGATATACTGATATATTCATTGTTGACATGATATCACTTATTTTAGTACACGTTCTTTATTGACGCAGTAGTTTTACATATAGCGTATTTGTACATTTCTGAAGGTCAATTCTCAATGTCAATAAAGACGCAACCTATCAGCTATGACTTTTTGGCCTTTGCTGGTTTTCAGTTAAGCCAGATGCTCAACAAACTATATTTTAAGGTGTAAGCCCTTTGGAGGTTATTTACTAAAACATTCTTGCAATCGATAGGAACGATAGATTACATTCCCTTTAAGTACAGAATGTATATTGCGATCTACTTTTAGTCCAAGTAATTGCTTAATCTATACAGGTGTCAATTCCTCATACCCACAACGCAAATCATGGGAGAATTATAGGTCGGTATCCAAATTATGAATCAATTACTTTGCTATGGTGGTTTATTCCCATTTACGAATTGTATATGATTCGCTGCGATGTGCTTTGCAACGTTTCTGTAGATTATAGGTTTCTTTCTTCTTTAGCGACCCCTTTAAGTAATTGGAGCAATTGCGCGTGCAAGAAGAAATTATCAGCAGACGCAAACATATGATAACATTAGGAAAATATAATAGTTAACCACCAGTTAACTGCATGAATCCTATTTTAATATCATGTCTATGTTAATGTGATCATGGCACCTTTAAATTCAACCTTTTTGTAAATCCCGTTTGGCATTACGGAAAAATCTATTGTAGATAATACAATATTCTTTTCTTATCTATTTCTGCTCAAATACAGTATAAGTAGTGTATTTCTACGGACGTAAAAAAAGCCGCGTGCGGTATGTTTATAATTTGATTTTCTTCCCTCCAGAAGAACTCCTGCGGTAGCCCTGTTCTGTGATGAGCAAGAAAGTCTCGTGAGGATTCAAAGCCAAGTCTCGCGGCCCCATCCCCCGTGGGCAAAGAGGCGAACTGACAGCGGACATGGAGGGAAGCAAACATTAGCCGCAAAGTGATATAAATCTGCAGGGCCCGCTCTCATGCCCAACACCAGTAAATTTGACACAGTGTATAAATTGCTTGTCAGCTCGAACTCTGACCTCGCGCTGCGACCCGGCCTAATTTGTCAGAATGGTCTAATTAGGGTGGGGAGATGGATGGGGGTCGGGAAGCAGCGAGACGCGTGGAGGTGATGGGTGTAGGACGTCGTAGGTCAGCACGTGACGGGCCAAGGATCAGAAAAACAAACCGAGAAAATCACTGCAGATAATAGGCACAAGGTGCTATTGACTGAACATTTGCCAAAAAGCAACATGAATTTCTGCCTCAAGAACAAAAACAGGACACAATTCATATAGAATTTTGTAGGTTAGGATGTGATGTGAAAGGACCAGAAAAAAACCAGCCCGAGAACGTTACATGCAGATAATAGGTGCAAGGTGCTATTGACCAATAGCAGCCAAAAAATACTGCCTAAACAAAGGAAACAGGATGTGATATGTGTAGAATATTGTAGGTCAGCATGTCACAGGCAAGGGATCAGAAAAAACCCCAATAAGAAATAATCACTGGAAATATTTAGTACGAGGTGCTGTTGGCTGAACACTAGCTACAAATAGACATAAATTTCTACCTCAACAACAAAAACAGGTTGAAATAAATTGTAGGTTAAGATGTTATGTGAAAGGATCAGAAAGACAAACCGAAAACATCACTGAAAATGATAGGTAGGATGTGCTATTGACAATACCACTAGGGTGTAAAGCATATAGAATATTGTAGGTCAGAAGTTTGGAAAGTTCAAAAAAGCAAACTGAGAAAAATGTCAAGAATAATAGGCAAGAGGTGCTATTGCTGAAACACTAACCAAAAATTGACAGAAAATTGCTGCTTAGATAATGAAACAGGAAGTTATATCTGTATAATCTTGTGGATCAGGATGTAACGGGGGGAAGGATCAGGAAAACAAACCTAAATAAACGCTGAAAATAAAAGGCGGGAGTTGCTTGTGTCTGAACAGCAGCCAAAATAGGTCATAAGTGGAACATTACCGACTAAATTACGAGATCTGGAAGTAATACATGTAAGATATTGTAGGCCAGGACATGACAGGGAAGGTATCAGAAAAACAAACCAGGAAAAATAATAGTCGGGAGGTGGCATTGACTTAACAGCAGGCAATCATAGGTGTATGAGTAAATTATGTAGGTTATGATGTAACAGAAGTATGGTCAGAAAAATAAACTGATAAATAGCACAAACAAAAACAGGTGGGAGGTGCTATTGTCTGAACAAGGGGCAGACGTAAGCAGGAGCTTGAGCTACACAAGGAACTTGTAGGATGTAGGTTGTGCAGAATATTCTAGGTTGCAAATTAAATAGAAATGAAAAGAAAACAGAGAAATGCATTATAGAAAGCCAGAGATGGTATAGACTGAACAAAATAACACAAAAACCAGCAGAAAAACAGATGTAAAACACAAATGATAAAATGTATGTAATATTGTAAGAATACTAAAGTTAAGCATACGTCAGAACAAGGATCTGAAATAGCAAGTTATAAGCCACTGTGGATAATAGGCTGAAGGTACCATATAGTGAGAGACAGCTAGAAATAAGCCGAAGAAAAAAATAATTTATAAAAAAAACCCAGGAAAAGCTAAACACCAAAACGAACGGGGAGTAGGTAACTAGCACACATGACTGACAGGATCAGGGAAAGAATATTAGAAATCTAGAAAAGAAAAAAGAAAAAAAGTTGTAGGTGGTGTGTTATACAAAAGATGCACACCATACCTAACTAGTTACAGGACGGAATCTATAAAATAAGGATAACAGGAAATCAGGTATGACAGCAGCACGATCGAGCCTCGAACAGAAGGTCTTGTAATTGACATGAAATGAAATTGCAGTAAAATTGGAAGATTTCATTGAACAAAGGCTCTCTCTCTCGTACGCCTTTTGCCAGTCCACTTTAGAGATCAGTGTTTAGCATAGTTTCGCGGTTCTCATGGCTATTTTGTATATGTTTTCGTTTGTTTCTTTGCCAGATGAAATTGCTAGGTTATACCAAGATAACATGAATATCACTAAGATGATGATGCCAGTTAAGTATTTTCTAATTGTTTCCAGTTTAAACTATGACGATAGATCAGGAACCCTAATTTTATCTTCATAAAATAAAATGGAATAAAATGGATATCATGCAAATCAGGCAAAGCTTTGTACTTCTATTCATTAAAGATTAAATAGCAATTAATGAGATTTGCGTTGGAAAGTATTTAAAATGTATCATCTAGCTATATTTCAGCCTCTAGGGAAAACATGGAAGGGGGGGGGGGAGATACAAATCCTTAGTCTATATTAAAAGGAGGTGAGTTCAAAGGAATTCCACCTCTTTCCCTCCTCACACCAATCCCTTCATGTATAGGAATGATAAAGGAGAAGTTTATATGCGCAGTGGCAGGAAAAGGTTGATAAATGGGGAACATTTATTGTTTGGAAAATTTATGAAGCCAAGTGTATATTGTAAGTTCAAGTAAGGCTAAACAAAGTTGAGAGGGATCTTTTTACACCTATACCAATCTGCACATTATTGTTATTCATGAGTATTTGAAGTGCAGCCATTTTGGAATGTCACTAGAGATTATGATCTACACTTAAGGGCTGCCTTTCTTTGAATCCTAAGTGTTTAGGCTGAATGTCCTAAAATATTATTCCCGTAAATAAAATCAAAACAAGGGCAATGGTATAAATAAGTTCACTAAGACATAACGAAACTTCAGACCTCTCCCTCTTTCAGGCAATAGTCACTGGATGTTTTATGGGTGATGTGTGTGTGGGTTGAAGTACAATGTATATGCTTAGGCGTTATGACGTGTTGTGGTGCGTGGGTGTTGTAGTGGGAGTGTGTGTGTGTATGTGTGTATATCATGGGAGCGAAGGATGATGGGTAATCCTGGGGCGTTGCACGCATGCGCACCGGGTTATTGTAGTGTTTACAAGGACGCCACACAAATAGTGATACAGGGTGCCTGCCGGGTCCCAGCTGACGAACACCAGCGTGCCTGATGACAGGACGCCAACCGACCGGGCACCAGCACGCCCTGAGACGCGCCATCTGGTGTCAAAAAATGAAATATTTGTAAATATGGACGTGTTGGAGATGTTGCAGTTACCTCAGCGATAAAATCAAAACAAGGAAAAAAGTACCCCGTAGGTGTAAACAAATCAGGGGAGGGATTATCTGTGACTGGGTCTGTTAGCACTGCGAATTAGCCGCCTTGAGGGCCCTGCAATATGTATACAAAATTTGCGGGGTAGTCGGGATGAGATGTGAGAGTTGGTGAAAAGTCCGTGTAAACATCGGCGAGTGGTGGTCGTCTCTTGGGGTGATCAAAATCTGCCTGTGTGAGAAGAAAGGGAAGGCCACACACCCTGACAATACATAGCTTACCCATGCACTACCTACATACACCCTGACTACATGTAGAATACCCATACACTACCTACATACACACAAACGATACATAGAATACCCATACACCACCTACATACACCCAAACGACACATAGAATACCCACACACCACCTAAATACACCCTGACTACATGTAGAGTACTTATTCATTACCAACATACAACCTGACCACACAGAGTTCTCATGCACACACTGACAATACTATGGAGAAACCAAACAAGAGTTGTTGTTGTTTATCGCACAATGGCATGATCGCGTATTACTGCGCGAGGCGAAGCCAAGAGCAGTAATATGCAATCTTGCCGGAGTGTGATGAACAATAACACGACTAACTCAAGTTTGGTTTAGAATTTATCCTACCCCGACCGTCTAAATTACTTCTACATTAACAGATGACGTCATTTGTCAAGTGTATCCCACTAGAGCGATATTTTTGAACTCCAGACCGAATACAGTGACCCAATGTTAAGCATATAGAGTTTTTTATTAGGGGTAGGATAAATGAAGTACTCACACACATGTACCCTCCACACATACCCTGACCATACATAGATCATACGTCCTCATATACCACCTATTCACAACCTGACCATATGTAGAGTACGAATACATCACCTACATGCACCCTGACCACACATAGAGTACCATACACACACTGACAATACATAGAGTATCCACATAACCCTCACCATACGTAGAGTATCAATGCACCCCCCACCCACACCCTGCAGCTGACCACACATATATGCTGCGTTTCTACCTGACGATTCTGGCCACCAACCATTGCTTTTGGCACCAAATGAAGACAATTTGCCACTCTCAGGGCACATAATTATTACCTAACAGGGACTACCAATAATGTTGAACTATCTTCCTAACATTTATTGAACTTATTTTTCCACTATTGATGTCAAATTATAATAGTATTTAGTTTCTATAAAATCTACTTGTTGTATTTCGTAAGAGTGGGTGTACCAAAAGTCTGTGAGGGCACTCACACCGGCTTACAACCGATGTCTTCGCAGGATAAAGAATGAAATAAAAAAAAAAAAAAAAAATCGTCGGTGGAAACTTGGATAGAAATTCCAGGGTATTTCTCTCAACGACGACTATTTTTACCATAGCACTATTTTCACGTATATGAACCTCCCTGCTGGAAATGTATACATTTAGCTCTCGTCTAGGAAAGTTCAATGATCAGTCGTATCGGTGTGTTGCATAGTATTTCTAGAGATTTGGTATTTCCTATAAGGCCAAAAATCGGTGCAGTCTTCAGGTGGAAACAGTGTGTGTGTTTTGGGTTCAACGATTCTGCGCAGAGATAGATATCACCGCGGTGTCCAAATAATCGGTGCTCATTCCGTAGGCAGGTGGAAAGGCCGCATAAGAGGATCCATACACCCACCTAAACACACACTGACAAGACATATTGCACCCATACATGCACTACCACAACTCATCTAGATACCCACACATACAACCTACCTCGTTAGAACTTGTCTTTGTGCCCGTGCTCTGATGAATTACCGGCAGAAAATTTAATTTTCTTAACACTCCAGCATCTATAGGACTATGTTTCATTTATGTATCACATTTCTATACTTCTAATAAACCTGATAAAGGTTAATCTACAGCCACTCTACTTCTTCTGCTGGTAAAATCTCTACGAGTACCTGGTGTTTCTTATCAATAAAATGTAGACCATGGAGAGAGGAAGAGTGAGTAAGCGGCTGTAAAAACAAACAGGGTATCACACAGTGATGGAGATACTGCCACTCATAGAGAAACATGGAGAGTGTGGACGGAACGAAATGGAGGCGTATATATAAAACACACTGTGGCATGTCAGAAACCAGTGCACACTCTCCAAGCATAGACTTTGCTATGATATATCATAAGAAGTTTGGAAGATGTCATACCAATAAAAGACACACAAATATCCTTAGTTAAGATAAAATATGTTTAGAGTTAAACACGATTAAAAAACTGGAGTGAGAGTAGATCGAGGTAACTAATTCAACGGAAGGGATCTTCCAATCCGAGTGCAGTCACGTAGGTCACCTGGTATGGAATAGCATAGAATCAGGGGTGTAGTATCATTGATAGAGAAGCAAAATGTCCAAAAAATAAACTGAGAAGGATATCGATAGCTATTTATAGAAAGTGGCATATGTTTTTTATGTACATGAATTTTGATATTACCAATATACTCGTCGAACTGCCACAACTGAAGTCAGTTTCAGCAAATATCCTATCTTAGTATTCAGTTGAATATTATCAAGAATATTTGAGGAAAAACTATTCATAGTAATACTTAGATATTGAGGTAATTCATTTCACACACAATAGGTACATATACTAGACTCTCTCTCTATATATGCTTCATAATAACAAGGGACTAATACTGCAGTATCACATACCATTTCTTCGTGTCCAAGACTCTGCTCATAGAGCGTAAGACGTAGGAGGATGGTGGCGGTACCTAGCGGTACGGCACCGGACCCGTTACAACGCAGCATATACCCTGTCCTCACCCCGTCACCTCACGGGTATAAATGCCTCCCGGCGGTCGACCACCAACTGCTTACAGACCTTTCCCACGCGAGGCCACGAGATCCACCATTTTGTACGTCCCAGAGGACATATCAGCTTCAGGAGGAATAAGATAATTCGGTGGCATGAGAGGGTTTCTTCTATTATCGCCCATGTACTTAATCACTTTGTCTTCTAAACTTATTACATCTATAATTGTTTGTTAAACATCTAGATAGTCATAAGAAGTATAGCCACATATCAAAGAGTCACATTGGTATTGCAGCTTGTATTTATACAGCCACCAGTGACCCGCTATTATTTGCATCTTCTTGTGGCGGGGTTTCATAAGTAACGCGGAGTCACTGGTATCGTCGGAAAGGTCTATAGCCGCCCGCGCGTCCGCCGACCACCAAAACGCCATATTAATCGGCAGAACTGGGGCCGACAGTAACCAGCCGCCCCTGCTGCCCCCTGGCGGGCCCCACACCGTCGTTGGTGGTATGGCTTGGAATTTTTTGTCTCTCTCACACGTCACACACTGTGTATATTGGAGCGCATGACGTATGTCTTGTGTGTTTCATTAGAACGTCACATACTGACGTTATCTTTATGGCACCAGGGCGCGCTCGCCCGTCACAAAGAGCCTGACGACACGCTGCTTACAAGTTTAAAATCTAAATCTGGCCCGGCCCGCCCGGCCCTGTCACGCCGACGGTGATAACGCTCGATGTATGGTGCTCCGCCCGCCACGGCTGTGTTTGGAGAGTGTACGATGTATGAGGCTAGGACTGGTCCTCCACCTACACCGCCGTTTACCATTCTCTGGAGGTTCTTTTTGATCTTATATTGTTTAGTCGGCGTAAATATGGCTTGTTCTCATGTTGAGCGAAATGGAGTTTACTTTGTTTCTAAACACACATATACATATAACTTTTATAAAAGACATTTTTCCAGACGAAAAAAATAAATAATTCAGCTTGTATACTTATTGTAGTGAACACGTCTTAAGTAAAGAACTTTTAGAGTTTCTGGGACTGGATATTCTAGTTGGTCCAAAATCTATTTTTATCTAGTATGTCTAATCGCACAACACACATTCGTATTGAAATACCACAGTCAAAAGGGAGAATTTAATGACCTATCTTTCTATCAGGAGGAGAATGTATCCAGAAACACTAAAACCCTGACATATATGGGACAGAAAGTCCAATATCATTTGACCAGAGGAGTCATAATGATAAATTGTTTCCATTTTACCAAATCATGCTATTTCAACTGATTCCTGGTAGCGACGCTCATTTTGTGCCACAGTTAGTTTAAGATAAGACATGAAGTTTATAGAGCGTTTTATCAATATTGTACCACTTTTCTCATTTTTAGAGTTACATCTATTGTGCACAAAAAAATATTGCGTATCTATACAGAAATTGTGCATAAGTAAAGTGACCTAAAATCGGCACGCCACCAATCGGGAAAAGGTGGATGATAAAAACATGAACACTATAGATTAGTTTCAGATAAAAGCGGATGTATCCTCCTCAGATTTGACTCTATGCATTATAATCTCATGCGCTCGGATATTACTACGCGTAATTCCGCGGAGCATACGGCTGCTTGTATCGAAAATCAGTCAATATTGTGTATTTATTCGCTATAACCTATACTAGTGTGAACAAGTGGAAGAAACTGTCACCACCAAAAGTGACCAGATTCAAATCAGGAAAGTTACAACGCATGCGCAGAACTTGCTTGCATCTCCGGAGTTCCACGGATCGGTAACAGGATGGTTGGATGGAGGATCGTCGGGGTTAGAGGTCATCAAGGAGAGGGGTGGGGGTGATGTTCACCTACCACTACCCTCCCTCATGACGTAGAGCACCCCTCCACCCCTTACAAGATTGCCAATAGAAAGGCCCCAGCGTCGCAGGAAATCGAAGACATTTGCAGATGGTTGGCACGGGTATTAGTATTTCATTCGGCATAGCGTGGCAGGGAGGCCCACTCGCCATTCCTTATAGCCATTAAAGATACATAGGGGGCTTTCCCGGTGGACAGGCCCAATATGGCGACGGGCGACGGCCGGGCTAAGCCTGGCCAACGCCGGCCAATTATAATAGCTCACATTGTATCAGGGGGAATTAGCGATGGGCGGTCGGGCAAATACGCGCCGGCGGGTGGGGTGAGAGGCCCCCAAACCCCCCTGGTCAGTTCAAGGACAGGGAGACATCAAATATGGACAAATGTCACCCACAGGAGCCAGGATGAGGGCAGGGACCCGAAGCAGGAGATCTGGAGGAAGGGATATATCTGGTATTGTCGATTACCACTTACAGCTTCTTGTTTTGCCATTTTGAGATAGAAAGAAAAGAAAAACAAACACAATGAAGGGAGACTCAGGTGGCTAGTTCACCGAGGGCCTCCTTTGAACAGTTCACCAATAGTTTCAGCCAAAGCAAAAATACCAAAATGCGGTTGCTCCTTCTCTACGCAATATCATCGCAATCGCTCAGATATTACTACGCGACAACTTATCGGGGAATGCAGCCGCTTGTATCTGGAACCTGTCGATTTTGTGTATATGTGGGGCTAAAACGTTATCACTGTCTGTTCGGCTTTGGTTATTTTGTTGACGGGACGTTTTGTGTGATATGGCGGGCTTATTCTCTGGTAGGCCTGCCAATTATTGACTCCTCGCATGTCTATCTGTCAGTCAGGCTGTCTTTGTCTGTCTTGTTTGAGGTGACAGCCGACTGAATATCACGTAGCATTCAAACGAGTTGGAGAATGACTTCTTTGACCCAAAACGAGTTGCCTTCTGTATTTATCTCACCCCTGTACACACTAAAAGAATGGACGACACACAGGATATAAAACGTGGAGAACGGACTACAATACTTGTAGGGGCATGGAGAACGAGTTCCCAATGTTAAGCATATGGACATATATTCCAGGGGTGAGATGAAATGCGGTATACCATCATTACTTTTGGAGGATATACTGATAATTACATTGATATATGCATATATACATATATATCAAAATATATCAATATTAATAATTAATGATATCAACATCTGTGTCTCAGTCCATCTCTCCACCCCTCTCATTCTGTGTGTTTGTATGTTTGTCTAACTGCCTGTCTGTCTCTACATGTTTTATACGCATTATATCTCTCTAGACGATCTCTTTGACTCTCACAATGATCATGAAATGATTGCCCTATACGTGACAGGATCATACTTTGTTTCGACCTTATCAAAATGTGCAGTGCAAGTCGGGCGTCTGACGAGGTCTAGTCTGCACCATCTCCAATCTCTATCTTTATTAGAGTTATTTATAGTTGCACGCTCATTCATCAAAGATGAACATACTATTTGCTCCTAGTTATTGAGCGTGGGCCACAGGCTCAGGTACAATGTTAGGGAGGGGTTAGATGGACTTTCAGCGTGCTGCAAAAGACATCTTCATTATCTGCGTGCAGATTTATTGACAATGGGAAAAGAGCAGAGGGCCAGTGTCTTAGTGTCTTAGAGGCAGGCTCATCTAACCATGACCAATCTCTGTGAAACGAAATACCTCATTGACCCACAGGTGCTTAATGTGTTTAGATTATAAGCAAGCAGTTGTAGAAATGGCAAAATGACTGCTGCAAGTGAGTTACAGAAAATGACCAATAGACTGAATATAACCCAAACCTTTTAATTGTTTTCATTTATGATTCCACTCTCATTCATCAAGGATGAACACACCATTTGCTCCTAGTTCGGTAATGAATTGTATTTTTTATACATATCGCTTCTTGTTTAGGTGCCCTAGAAGTGCTGGAATACAATTCCTCATTTTCGTCATTTCCTACTAGAATGATTTAAATCATATGCGTTAAATCTCTACTCTCCATGATCAGGGAAGTCCCCTCTTGTCATGAAACCATGCTCAGTAATGAAAGTATTGACCTAAAAATAGAAGCAGACATACCACAAGGAAGGTCTGTAGCCAGTCTATTATTGAAACTATGCACCTGTTCCTATTCGTATATCTTTATTTTGATTAACCACATGAGCCAAGTGACTCTCATTTCCATATGACCCAGCCATCTGAACCTTTTAGATAATCATTCTTGAGAATGATCTTCACGGAAAAGCCAATTCATTCAAACTTCTTGATCTTTGATATCTCGAACAATCTTTCGTGCCGAGCAATTGAACAATGCAAAGGTCGTGGGCATCAAATTTGATGAAAAAGAAGCCAGAGTAAAATATCTCTTTGAAATGCTCTCATGTGGAATCAAACCCCAACCTTGATGTCAACGGGTCTCTGTTCTCCCCACTGAGCCGCTCAACCAGCGGAGCATTTAACCCGTCGACACATGACTTTAGGTTAAGCCGGGCCTATGCTTGGAGAGTGACCGGTGCTTGGTGACGTGAATGCATGGCTCTCAGCTAAGATGGTCATCCATCATTCGGTTCGTGCAGATGTCGCGTACGGTTGTCGCAAAAAATCCCCCGGCGACGGCAGCTCAGTGTTTTGACAAATATTGTAATTCCGTGCGGGCGGCTGACCACCTTTTATCGGCGTGTCAAGGGGGAGACCGTAAAGACGGGGGGCTCTGAGCCGGAGTGACGGCCGCCTAGCCCCGGTCAGCCACCAGGCTCCACCGGCCTCCTCACGTCACCCGACGGCTGGCGTGCCACAGGGGTCAGTGCTGGGACCCGATCTTTTAGCGAAATCTGCTCATCACCAATATGAGCCGATTCTCCCGGAATGAGTGGACGTGGAAGCAGGATTTCAAGAGAGGGATCCGGGGTTTTCAGGGAAGGTGACAAATGGGTGGGAGCGGGGTGAAATGACACGATCTTGATGGTGAGAGATATAGCGCCCTAAACCTGAATAATCTCTCGAGATTGAAGGATGTGCGATCAAATATTCATATTTGTCTTTACTACCCATTTGTATCTAAAACTACAACTTCGATATGTTTCTACGACAACAGAATTGAGCATCTTTACAGGGTCTAACATCAAGTTGCAATAGATAAAGCATTACGGTTGTTCTAGAAGAAAACAATAAAAAAAATACCCCAGATCCACACAGTTCAAGAGAGACCGTTTAGTAGAGAACACTCTTGAGGTTACCATTGAAACACATTTATAGTAAACCAACAAGTATATATGTGGAGAGGGAACAACAATAAACTGATTGAAAGTAATACTCAACCGGACTACACGTACCTAGCTCCTTCGTTACAATATTCAATCAGGAATGCCTATTTCAGAAAACATTATCTCCAGTATCATTGTGGACATTCTGGGGTCGGCAGACGACCCAGGCTCCATTGCGCAGGCGTGACGCGTTCTGGTTGTCATGGTGACGGGAACGCGAGGCGTTATCGGAAGTCGCCAGTGGTCAGGTCGGGGAGGGGTAGCCGGGATCGGGGCAACTGTGCGGAGTAAGGGATGTGAGTGGGTGGAATGGGTGGTGAAAACGGCCTGTGAGTAAGAAGCGTGTGAGAAGTGGGGATTGGGGGGATGGCGGCTGGAGGGGGCACATTGGGACGGGCCAATAACTACCTGTCAGGGACACTGTCTTCTTCAGGGACACCACCTGACAAGGGTCGACATTATCTTCTCTGTACTCGCCCTGTGAACTAGCCCCAACTCACCTCGCCAAGTAACCAGCCCTGTCCCTCAAACCTCACTGACTTCTAACCCCACACCAGGGATACTGTAGTAAGGAAGAACAGTTCCCTAGATACTGTGTCTGTGAGACTAAAATAGTGGGAACAGTCCTTTAGATCTTGTGTCTGTGAGACAACAATTGTCACAATAGTCCTTTAGATTCTGTATCTTTGAGACGACAGTAGTGAGAACGGTTCATAAAGTCCTGTTGTGGTAAAAACAATTAATTATAGACTGTGGTAATGAAAGCACTTCATGAAAGACCGGGGTATCGAAAACAGTTCAGTAGATTCTATTAATATGTTCAGTTCATTAGAGACTCTAGTAATAAGAATAGCTGCCCGAAGATTGTAGGAGTAAGAAGAATTACTTAGAGACTTTGACAACATGACAAGTTTCTTAGAGACTGATGGTAAGAACAGTTCCCTAGAGAATGTAATAATAAGTACAGTTCACGAGAGACTGTGGTAGTAAGAACAGTCCACTGGAGGCTACGTTAAACAGACCAGTTCATTATAGAGTGCCGTAGGAAGAGCAGGTCACCAGAGATTGTGGTAGTAAGCGCTGCTTGCTCGGGTAGGGCGGAGAGTTAATGAACTTCTGTCGCCACTGTTCTATGCTGCCAGCAGCAGATCTATTGAAGGCGAGGCCAGGGAGCTGATAGCCGTGACATCGCGCATGGAACAGACCGTGTGGCATTATCTGTGTGGGTTTCTATTTCACTTTATCTTTCAATCACCAAAGGTTAAGTATTGATATATTGTATATGAATAATTTTTCATCGTTGTGGTTGGTGGCAGTGTCTTTAGTAGGAGGAAGTTGGAGACGCCAGAGTAGGTTGAGTTCCGGTACGAGTGATAGGAATCTATCATCGACTTTCCAAAGTGATGCCAAATCTATATCTTGGTCCGCTCTGATATTGGTTTTCATATTTGAGACCCCGGATCAATTATGGTGCCTAAACGTATGGTCATACGTGATTGTCTTTGAATTGATCTTTGGAGGGGTCCTTTTTAATTAGCCTGTACAGATGCGCTCCCTCTCTACTAGCCTTTATCTGTGGTGAAGTTCAGTCTATGATCTAAATGCTGAAGAGCCAACAAAATGTAGTTAGCATGCAGAGCATTGCTGCCGAGATTAGGACCATATTCCATAGATATTGATTACACATTAAACACAAATTAATGGTACACCCTGACCTGAATGGGACTCTCGACATATGGGGCACCAATGGGAACGAGACACCCAAATCTAAAGAAATGTTGGACATATCAATTAAACATAATACCAACGTATCAGTGATCAGTGCCTGCCATATAAAATATCTCAGTCTGGAAGTTAGGTAAGACAGGTCATGCTGATTGAAGTCTCTGAATCGCTGGTGTTTTTCTGACGTAGATTTATTTAACCGCGGACGTCCCGCGAGAAAATAACACATTGACCTTTGATACTTGTTGGCCGTCACACAGGGAGCAGTTCTCAGATCCATGCATGGTCTATGTTTACAGCTGATTACGCATTCCGTGTGGACAGGCAGAACCTTGAGCAAAAGGGGAGATCACAGTGAGAACTTGTCAAAGACCTTCATGAACTCCTGTCGTTACATAAAGATACCTTGTCTGAAATCTTCACAGAGGCAAAGGAATTATGTAAGCTCTGTGTGTGTGTGTTGGTATTACAAACACATTATAATTTCATTGAAGTTTCATATTTGTGGTTTATAATTGAATGGACAGCTTCAGAGAGGTTATTTTTGTCTGTAGGAACTTTGGTTGAGAATATTGATATGAGACCTTAGGTGCAGTAGTAGCTGATTATTCAATTCCAACTTCCTTTTGGTGATATGCAGCTACTTCTATTACTTCTGATAGTGCGACTACTGCTGGTTTTACTACTATTTTATTAACGCTAGTGCCATTGTGAGACACTCACTTGGTCTGAAAACTACTTACGTTACTTCGAGTACACAACTCCTTTTTTGGTCTACAGCTACCATGAGTATAAACTGATGTCCAGGCGGTGGACGCCGACCGACTTTTGGTAGTAAAATGCAGATAGCTACCAATTAAATCAATTCCTTTTGATTTCGTCGGTAGGTGTAGAAGTCGGTTGGTACAGAAGTCGGTCGGTGGTGCCAAATTGCATAAGGTGGGAGAGAAAAATCTTTGACCATAAGTGTTTCGACCTGACGATTATTGCACAAAATGTGTCACATAATCGGTCGGCGGTGCGAAATGCAATGAGCGCTGATTATATCGGCAGGTGGAAATGCCGCATTGAGTGATTTGATCACGTTTCTCCACATCACCACATTTCCCGCCAAGAAACAAAAAGTCCACTTGTCTAAAAAATATATCTTCTTACCTGGTAAAAATGAGAAAATGATATCCCACCGGAAAATGAAAGAATCATTTATCGTATCTTCTATCCCCCATATTTTGTTTGGTGATCGGCGACTAGTGACCGCCCCCTCCCTCCACTCGCAGCCTTACCGCGACCTGTCGGCGCCCCCAGCCCTCCTGACAAGGGGTCAGCCACAGAGGGGCCTGAAGGTCAATTGCTCTGGGCCAGAGGGCTTCACCTCCAGTGCGATGGGGCTTGACGGGACCCTGACCCCCTGTCCCCCACCCCTGCCCCCTTCTTCCTTGCCTTAGACCGCCCTCTACCGGCCGCCGCCAAATGCTCCCCAGATGACGCCACTGTCAAGGGCCTCGGCCAAGGGTCACTTCCGTCGCGACTTGTGGTCACGTGTGTTGGTCACGTGAGAGCCGGGGCGGGGCCACAAGGGTGTGATTGACAGGTCCGGAGGTGTCAAGTGGCCTGCAGTGTGGTCACACATGGCGGATAGGCGGTCAGCCTAACGCAAGCCTATTCACGTAGACGGCCCCGCCTATCAGAGCGACATGCTGCGGCGACGATTAGAACTGTTGGCTTGGCGATGCTTCTCACACCAAACATCAATTAACGGATATTTACAATCACATTATCCGCCGGTCTGCAGCTCTGAGCAGCTCTGAGCTGCACTGAGCAGGTAGGAGCTGCTCTGAGCTGCTCATATCGACAAATAATAACCCAGAGGAGCTTGTGGCATCTGATTTGACGTGCACGAGCAGAATGGATGAGCATCAACTCACCATTTCATATGGATTGTAGTAGTTTCATTTCTAACTGTTGTACCACAGGACAAACAGGTGACATGTGACGAGTGGCCTGATATAATGGAAACATGTGGTGTGTTCTCTTTATCTTTTTCTATCCTATGTGTTATTGAGATATACGCCAAATTTTCACTTTTGTCTAAGCTAGGAGTATGCCTTAGAGTCATGAAGCCATGCCAGAAGCGGAACAAAATCTAAATCTTCACCTCCTTACTATTGAAGCCAATCTGTGAGCCCCCTTAGAAGCCACATTCCGAACATACAGCTAGTTTCATCATAATCAACTTTGAAATTGTATGATAGCTGTATTTCGGGATAACCGTTCTCATAAATTGTTATAATCCATTGATAAAAGTGAGATAAAAACCCAAAGCTAATCCATTGATAATCGAACCCACCACCTGGTGTTTTTTAGGCCTCGGATGCAAGATGACTGCCTCCATGATACAATAGCTATCTGCCCTAGACCATCTATCTACCCTCATATAATTAACAGTAGTAATGCCCCCCCTTGTACACACTTGCAGTTCCACTCACTGTTAGGTGATTGTCGCTGGGGAAGCCATTTCAGAAGCCATGTCCAATAGTAACCCAGATGGTCCAGTGGTTGAAGCCACAATTAGTCATGACATAGAAGCCATATAGCGGTAGAATTACGTTAGATCTCAAATGACTTTATTTAATGCATGGTTGGTCTAAAGAAGGAAGAAATGAAATGAAGAAAAGCAAAATTTGGTCAGTATCGAATGAATATGTCACTCATACCAAGATCTTCAAATAGCCCTACTTTAAATGCTGAATATCAAACCTGTCAAGCACTAGACAACTCTGTTGGTGTCTCTTCTTTGAATACTGTCCAGGCATTGCCATTAGACAAAAGCGCCATCAAGAGTAAAATCTAATTTTTTGTGTTCATCAAATTTATTTAAAGCCTTGAGGAGATTGACCACTGGTCGGCGGTGGGCGCTGGCTGGTTGCCGGCGAGGGGGCGGGTTATAAAAGGCCTCATGCCCCAGACACGCCGGCACCAGCGGTCTCCACTGGTCATCAGCGGTCTGCAATAAAGACATATCAGGACCTGCCGGGCGCCTACACGCCTCTTGCCCAGGACCAGCGGCGGCGGCCACTCCAACGGCCATTGTGTGTGAGAGCAGGGCGAGGGCGGGGGACGGGGGTGGGGGGCTGCCCCCACTTGCCTCTAATGTCGGAAGGACTTGGGATTCGTCTCATGCTGGCCTCGAATCAATAGTTTAAAAGCGCGGGCAGATAAGGATGCGGGGTCGGGGGGAGGGTGGCCGGGGATGATGGGTAGCTGTGGGCGGGAGGGAGGGTGTAGGGTATGAGCAGGAGTAGGGGGAGGGGCCGGGAGGACGGGGGGGGGGGGGGAGGACGGGGGATCGATGGAGGAGGGCGGCGGCGCGGGTGCCAGAAGTCGCCGCCAATCAAAGACCGCGCGTCGCCGCCAAGGTCGGCACTTCCGGTTGACGCTGATGAGACGCGCGTCGACCTGGTATAGCAGGCCGCGCGTCCTTTGTGCCGCCAGGGGTCGGGTCGGGGCAGGGGGGCAGGCAGGGAGGGGTCTTTGTGGGCTACTGGAGTGTGGTGTTGTGAGGATGACGGCCCGGCGCGCCCTGGAGGTATCACCCCGGTCTCCTCCATGGCCAAAAGGGCGGGCAGTCCCCCCTGACCCGTCACCCCGCGCCCCGCCCCGCCCGGGGTACGCGCGGCGGGAGGGGTGAGGGGAGCGGGCGGGCGGGGGCGGGCAGGGGCGGGGTGGTTAATCACTTGATTGGGCTGCTGCCCATATGAGTTCTTCACGGCGAGGATGTCAAGGTCACGACTCGTCTCAGTACTGGTGCTTTATTTTGGTTTTTTTTCTTCACCTTTTCTTTTATCAGTAGGGTACAAGATCCCAATCTCTCCGCTTAAATACCTTGGTTTTTCTATCTCTCTCTCTTATTCTCTTTCTTCCCGGATCTCCCCTCTCTATTTCCCTATTCCCTCCCTCTATGATCGTGCATATACATGTAAATGTATGTATATATATATATATTTATATATATATATATATATATATATATATATATATATATATAATATATATATGTATCATATATATATGTATGTACACACACACATATATTTGTACATTTGTAATCAAATAATCAATCAATTTAAATCAATAAAGTAGGCAGAGAATGCTGTTTCATTTAGAGAAAATCCGCAATCAACGATTGTAAATATCAATACGCAAATGGTATATCAATGCAACTACCTGTCATGGAACAACAAATCATAGCATCATGATTGAAATATCATCGAGTTAATGTGATGTCAGAAATTTAAAAAGAAAAGCAATTTTCTATTGATACGTAAGGTCCTCGAGTAGGTGTATCTGAAATGTCATTGTGATTAGTCACAGATGAAAATTAATTTATTTCTGAACCAGCAGCTATCCCTGGAATTAGTCCTGAGGAAAAAATCTATCATAGGTATTTTAAAATGGATTTTTGCAAATGTGTTTATATCTCTCTTTATCAATCCAATAGAATAAATTCATTATTCCTTGGATGGTTTTCACAAAATTGTCCTTCCCTCGAATCTTCTTTACCAAATGAATTATTGTCATATTCAACTGCTTTGTATGTCATGTTTAATCTTCAATTTCCAGTATCCATAAAGGAGGACAACATGACCGATGCATAAAGTACCATTAGAGAGAGGCATTATCGTGATTCTGGGTTAAATCTGGAGGGAGAGAAATCTTTCACGCGGATTTCAGATGGCGCCCCCCGGACAGCCCCTCGATGACCATTCAAGACGAGACAATTTTCCACCGGCCTCCCCACATAATCCTCCCTGCCTCCGCTCAGAAATTACTGCATACTTACAGTGAATTATTGCCCTCTCCTGTAGTGAGATCAATAAATAAATAAGTAAATAAAATGAAAACTAAATAATAGAACATCGGTGGGGAGACGCCCTTTCCAATCTCTTGTGCGGTGCAGTGAGATGTTCCGGAAGTCAACTACGTCAGCAGGGGAACCGGAAACTGCGACACGAAATCTCGTCGAATCCCGCGAGTTCTCGAGGGGTATGTCTCCCGGAATGAACTTACCCGTAGTGGTCAGTCTCACAAATTAATGGCATCCATCTCTAAAGCGGGGGCAACCTTTTTTTCTGTATTTTCTTTTTAATTTGTCTCGTTATTTTTTTATTGATGGTCTCGCTGCGTCTCGCGGGCTGATCGTCGGCGGCGTCGGTGGTCCGTAAATAATGGCCGCCACTTCCGGGTCCCGGCGGGATTTTAAAGATGTCGCACGGTGCGCAGGGAACCGGCGTCCGGTTGCTAGGTAACGGCGTCCTGTCGGCTCCCATCTTCGTCACGTGCCCCGGCCCCCGTGAGGACGTCGACGACCAACGATCTGCGCGCGCACCAAGAGACGCTGGACAATATGGCGGCGGGTAGTCGGTGACTTGCACTGCGCTAAATACCTACAACCACTAAAACTGAGGGCGGCGTGACGAGGGGTGACCGTGGCTAACAGAGGGCAGGTTGGTAGAGGGTAGGCAGGCAGAGGGTAGGCAGAGGGCAGGTTGGTAGAGGGTAGGTTGGTAGAGGGTAGGCAGGCAGAGGGTAGGCAGAGGGCAGGCAGAGGGTAGGCACGCGTAGGACAGACAGATGATAGGCAGGCAGAGGGCAGAACGGCAGTGGACAGGCAAAGGGTAGGCAGGCACAGGGCAGACTAGTAGAGGGCAGGCAGAGAGTAGGCAGGTAGAGGGTAGACTGGCAAAGGGCAGGCAGAGAACAGGTTAGCAGAGGGCAGGCTAGCAGATGGCTCACAGAGGTAGGAGTATGGCAGGGTGAGGAAAGGACGGTGAAGATATGGCATGGTAAGAACGTAAAAAGGCTATGGGTATATAGAGTTAGATGGTTATGTTACCAATGAAGAGAAATACACAAGAAAAACACACACCAGGTTGTGGGTGTGAATTGCCGTGAGGATAGGCCTGCAGTAAGGTAGGATAGCGTCGAGCACAGTGTTGTAAGTAGAGTCAGGGAAGGGAGGACATCTCCAGGCAATAAATAGAGTAGTGTACCGGGACGAGATTGCCATATAGGATCGGCTAAGGGGCTGGGGTGGTTAAGGGTAGGGTAAGGTAAGGTGTATGGGATGGAGGAGGGCAAAGTAAAATTTAGGATTGGGTGAACCAAGTCTGGGCGGACTAAAGAAGGAAGGGACGGGAGAGCATGGTGGGATGGAGTTGGGCAAACAGAGAAGAGTGCTACAAAGAACAGAACAGGGGGAGGAATGAGAGGCTGCTGGGGAGTGGAGTAAAGTGAAATAGGGCGAAGCGGGACCAAGGCGAGCACGGACTGAAATGACCGGATTAAGCGCTGGCGGGAGATGAGTTGTGCGAACTCCGGGGGGAGAGCACGCGGCCGGCCCGGCGCCGCCATCTTGTTAAATTGGCGCCGCTGATTGTTGTAGTTATCTTGTCGCGCGCGCCGCTCTTATCAATACCCCGCACCCCGAGGACGCCATGGGTGCCGGCGTGCACAGATACAGCTACAGCCGGGCGAGTATTCACACGGAGTACCAGCGGGAACCGGGGTCAATCTACTCCTATCGTCATCTGCGGGTGAAAGACGGAAGCCCTGGACCCAATCACCCAACACATCCCCCACCACTCCGTCTGCACACACACCCATCCATATCACCCCCACCACCATCGACGTGTCCGCCATGAGTAGCAAGCCCTGACCAATAACCCAGAGACCTGGCCAAAGAATGGTCATGGGTCTGCATAGTTGGTAATTAAATAGGTTGATTTCTTCACATCTATATACATACATTTATAGATGTATTATATATATATATATATATATATATATATATATATATATATATATATAGTTTATGCATTTACATATATAGTATATATAGTATATATGATATATATATATATATATAAATATATATATATAATATGATATCTATATAAATATACATATATATATATATATACAATATATGTAATATCACATATGAATTGAGTTTATACAAAATATACTAAAATATACATATGTAGGCACTATGACATGTGTGCATGCAAAGGATGTTTGTGTATAATACCAACTACTGGTTTATCAATTCTTCTATCCACTTCTTGGAATACGGATGTACTTGGTGTGACGTGACATCAAGTTACCAAACACTGACCATTGGGCGGCAGAGGGCAGGCAGCAGTAGTTCGCAGGCAGGCTTGGCAGCACACAGTAGAAGGCCATGCGGTAATGGCCAATTGACACTTGATAGAACGAAGTTGGTGGCTAGGTGTTGGCATGAGTCAATTATTGGTAGATAATGGGTTTTATGATTGACAGGGCGTCATTAGCAGTTGGGTGGCAAATAATGGATGATAGGAACAGATCCTATCTGAGTGAAAACCTCACATAATTTCAGGAAATCGAATCCAACTTTGTAGACATCATTTGATCATGCAGTAGGAAATGTTGGGTAACAGAGAATGATAGATAGAAGGAGGGGGTGGATAAAAGACAGGATCGAAGACCATGGGGAGCTGGTTGAAATTAAATGTATAAAAAGATTAGGAGAGCTGGTATGGGGAAGGTATAAGGTAGGCAAAAATTCGGTGTCAGATGGGAAGCAGGAAGGAAGAAGCACATAACCAAAAAACAGGATGCAATGGACGATCAGGAGGCAGCAGACATTTGGAAATGTTTTGTGAGTAGTGGCTGGATGAAATAAGCGCGACAAGAAGCGGGTGAGAGTAGGTCATTTTGAAACAGTGGATATGAAGGGTGCAGTAGTTACAGGTGCTGGGGATTGAATGGAGGCTGGGGAATGCTTGAATAGCAGCAGGCAATGGGCTGGACATAAGGTCGTACTGTAGGCTAATAATGGGTAGCAGGTAGATAGCATGTAGAAGACAAAGGATTGCATGTAATAAGAAATTGATGGGAGGAAGGCTTCAAGGTGAAGGAAGTCTTTTGTTTGTAAGAAGGCTGTAGGGAAGGTTGCAGTGAATGGGTGGCAGGTGGGTAAGTGGGAATGGATTGGATAAAGCAATAGGCAATTCACAGGCGAGTGGCAGCTCGGGGGTAGTAAAGTGCATTATTTGCAGAAAACTATAGGCAGATAATGGGTGGCAGGCGGGCAGCAGGCAGGTTATGTCAATAAAGGAATTGGAAATTCACAGGCAGTGAGTGGCAGGCGATGGTAGTGAAATTCGCAGAATGTTGTAGGCAGGCAATGGGTGGCAGGCGGGCAGCAGGCAGGGGATGGCAGTAAACAAATGGGCAATAAATGGGCAGAGGAGGGCAGGGGGCAGTGGAAACGAGTCGAACAGAGAGCGGCCACCAGAGGGCCCATTAGCTGGCAGCGGACTGCGAGCCCGACAAAATTAATATCCATGTATTAGGTGTAGCTGGGCGCCGCCCACCGCCCGCCATCCGCCGCCCGCCGCCCGCCGCCCGCCGCCCGCCGCCCGCCGCCCGCCGCCCGCCGCCCGCCGCCCGCCGCCCGCCGCCCGCCGCCCGCCGCCCGCCGGGCTCATGACGGATAGAGCCCAGATTTCCTGCCCCTCCTCCGAGGATTTCATGGCATTTCGGTCGATCCGCCTGGGACTCAACCAGTTATAGAATTTCCTAAATTATTGAGGCGGCCGAGCCGGGGGGCCTAGAGCGCCGGCTCGCGCGGGGTTAGCAAATGACCAGAAGTCTTAGATATAATTCATTGAGTTAAATGATGAAAGATTCCGCAGCTTACGGAGGGGCGACGCGCAGTCGCGGGAACAGCCGTGTTCACCCTCGCGCAGGAGTAATGAGCGCGTCCTCCCGGTCCCCCGTCTCCCCCCTCACTCACACACATCCCCGGGTCCCCCGCCCTGCCACCCGCCGCTTCCGTCCCGTGTCCCACCCCGGCCTCCAGCCAACCTTTCCAATGGCCACTCCATTTATTTCCCACGTAAATAGGACGGGCGCATTATCTTGAAGCGGGCGGCGCGGAGGGCACGGGCGGCGGTCAGCGAGCCCGTCGCGGGGTCTTTGTCTCCCGGTCACCACCGCCGGCCGTCGGTGTGTCTCCAGTCCTGCGTTTGAGGCTCTTCACTGACCACTGCTGGTTTGACCAACATATATACCCTTATAAACAACATATGCACCCATATAGATGTTTGTTATCGTCTTACACACACCATATGTACATACATCATATATATTCCAGAATTGCTTTGTTTTTATTATCTACAGAGAAATGTTATCAGTAGTTGAATAGTGATGAGATGTGTGTATGGAATATAAATCAGTGCAAACATGTAAAATTGTATGGGATATATCTAATACGGGATATATACACATTATTGACTTCTTACAGATACAAGTGACCGTATGCTCCTAGGTATTGACGCGTCGTAATATCCAAGCGTATACGAGGATATTGCCTAAATAGATGCGCACGCGCGTCTGCAAACTGATGACTGTATTCACCGATATCTCTAAGTATACTATAGCGAGACTGTCAGAAGCAGGTAAGGAGGCTATGGGGATAGCAAGTGCTGCCTTACTGCCGGATAATCCGGTAATCTGGTCACTAATCTCCGCCCCCGTCCTCCTGGCAGCGTCAGGCGTCGTCTGGCTGTTAGAGAACGTCGTGATGACGTCATCAAGATGCAGTCTGGAGGCAGTGAGGAGTTTAGAGCAGCAGATTACATCGTCAGTTTATTACGTCATCACAATGTCATTGACAACATGGTCTCGCCTGCTCTACTCGCTCTACGTTTCACTGGGTGTTTGCCCGTATCGATTAGACACGTACGTGAATCTAATGTGATGAATGAAAGGACATTTACATTTTCACCTCTGAATTACATCTGACTGGTTATTTAATTGGGAACAACATGGAAAAACAAACAATATGCTGAGATGATTATCTCTTAACCTTAAGTTCATATACAGAGAATTATTTGAGGGTCTACAACCTATATATGTGTCTACATACAACCTTCATACAGCCTTTGGATTGCTTATAGCCTACATCCTATATGCAGCCTACAGACTGTAATTAAAGGTTACAGCCCACATATATATCTTATATCCTATATAAAGCACACGCCCTATATACAACCTAGCTACTTACATCCCTAAACCAATAGGCTATAGTTCATATTTGGTCGATACATATTCATGTATACAATATCTATATGCTGCCTGCTCACAGACTACAAACCATACAAGCCTTATAAAGATGGCAGACAAATGACATGTGAATTAAAGTAGAACCTCATTAAGCAGACCTCCCTTCGTTCCATGATGTAGGAACGGTCAGCCGAACGGGGTAAAACACAGCATACCTTTCCCGGTCGGAGTGGCCCGAGTTGCAGGGTCAGTCGTCTTAATTGGGTGCCTCTCAAACGTGGTTCTACTGTATCTGTCTTTGGAGAAGTACAAAGAGCCCGTGAACAGGGCTAAGTAGGTGTTAATAGGCGTCGGATCTGGCGTCGTTATCAAATATCAGACAGTGACAAGATGTCTGGTAATTACCGTGTAAATGCACCTGACCCCCATTCCCGCTCGCAGCGCCCTCTCCTGCTCGCCCTTATCTGCTCAGAGACCCCTAGCGGCAGAAGGGGCAAACTCCTTAGTCACATGATCATTGACCCCCGACAAGAGCGCCGCACAGCGGGGAAAACAGCGATGCTCAGTGGGGTCCGGATTGAGGGCGAATGATACTTTTTGTCATGTATTAATATAATCGGGGCGTTTCACTTAAGGGCCATTACCCCTCGCCCCCTCCCATAAGGGGCTGTTGACCCCAATTTTAGGGGTTGGTTGCCATGGCAGTTGGCTGTCAGAGAAATTGGGGTTGAGGGGTGGCTATGGGGAGGTAGGGGGGGGGGGGGTGAGGAGGGGAGCGGTATGATTTATCAGGCGAGTTAGGCTTATGACAGCCTACCCCGCTGTCATCCGTTAACAGAAGGGGAAGGGGTGCCATCTGGTGTGTCATTGTTTATACAACTTGTTTCCACTAGGCCCAGGCTCAAAGTGATCATATTGACGCCTGATTGCAGCACTACTTGGCAAAGGATCACTTCTACGGCACTCGAGTAGTTTAGTGGAATATCTATCCTGCCGTCGGGACGGGAGGGTGCTCAGATTATTTATGATCTGAGGGATTTGCCCTGTTATTCGTTCATAATTCACGCACTCAGTACCTATAGACGATTATACCATCCATATAGGCCCAGAGTGACGTATTGTACTGGTATTACATGGCCCATTTTAGTAAAACATAGAGTATTTAAACACAATTTAAACATTAAATCATCTGATATTGTACAGAAACCACATGGGACATCCAGGAAGTAGAATTTAGCTCAGAAGTACAGCCCTTTCCAGTTTAAGTATCGCACGTTCCGTTCCGTACTCTCATACGATTCTCAGAATTGGGCAGTATGTATGGTAATGTATGTATCACACTACACATAATGAGTACCCCAGGTCATACATGACACGTGTATCAACATTTATGGGTGGTTAGAGGTCGTCGAGTGATATGAATCCTTTATCAAATGTCACCATCTGCTGCTCAGAGTCAAGGTGTTGAATAGTGTGCGCAATTAAGATGGCACTACGATAATGACGAACCAGCCTCATTACAGGGTACTTGTAATCATTGCTCTGCAGTTTAAGACTCCTACACGGGTAAAATGCAATAGCGAAGAATATTCCTATGTGTATGAAAATGAAAACATTGTCAGCAATTCTACATATTGTTAACCACGTCACTTAGTAAAGGTAACTGCATCGTCCAGCATTTGATCGGTAATGGTTCATATTTTACTGAGATGATCTCGAATTGGGATGGTCATTAGAATAAAATGGTGTAATTACAAACCAAAGGTACAAAGTTGCACCACCAATTGATTGATAATGGTGAGTATGGGTAGATAAATGAACCCTCGATAATTTTGCCAAGTGATGGTGACTATAAGTAGAATTGCACCATTATGTATCAACTGATCGATAATGGTGACTGTGACATTGATGGTGGGTATAGTTAGACTTTACCTGTCTGAATTAATGATGAACACTGACTAAAGGTAAAAAAATTCATATCGGATCAATTGATGGATAATGGTTGCTGTGATTAGGAAGTTGCACCATTACGGATCAATTGAAGGGTGATGGTGACAGTGTTGGGTCTTGGGTTGAGCTCCTGGGCGGTGACAGTGAGCTGCTCGCCGCCATATTGTCATTGTCATGGTGATGGAGTGGCAGGCGGAGTTGGCGCCTCATTGAGTCACTCCTCCTAAGACATTAGCCGCAGCCCCCAAACACCGACCGGTCCACCCTAATAGCGGGGTGACCAGCCCCATTACACGACTCATAACTCATAACTGTCCGCCCTGACAACCCGGCCAGCCCCATCTCCCTTCGCGTCACCCGCCCCCTTCAGCACCCCTCCTGCCGCCCGCCCCCTTCAGTACCCCCCTACCGCCGCCCCGGCAATATGCCCAACCCCTAACACTAACCCGGCCTCAGACACAGCACCCTCGCATCCTCAGATCTTCCTTCGGTTTGACCACAGAAACCTCACAGCTTAATGAAGGGTGAGAATCCCATAGATAAGCACAGTAGGGGAGAAGTTTTGCTGTCTCTCTGTAGTGCCTGAATTGTGGCCGATCCAGCCACCTCTACACATACTTTTTAATACCTCCTGCGCGTTACTTGCCTTCCCCTTGGAGATCTGCCCAGTCTATTTACCCGAAGTTCGATGTTTGTAACCATTCTCCAACTTCCTCCTCTTAGATTGTACATTTTACGTTCAGTGTGCCAACCTTTATTTGCCCATGTCTTACTAACTGACAAATGCCTACTAATCGCTGTACTCTATTAGTCTATGTTTTTCTCTCTGGCCTTTACTACTCTGACCTTGACTACAAGTCTACCCAATGGCCCTCAACAACGTACCCCTCTTATCTGCAAACTGCCATTCACTCTCCTTCAATAACGCCCCACAGGCGTCTCACCTACAAACTGCAGCCTTTCCTTGACCCTCCTACCACCATCTGTCCATCTGCAGTTCTCTCATCAACCCTGTTCAGCTCCCACCCCCCTCTCATGACCAGCCACACAGAGCTGCCCTCTGTCTCGTCTAACGCCGATCCCAGTCCCATCCTCCACCAGAGCTTACCTCCCACCCTGGCCTCTGCCACCATCTGCCAGGGTAACTTCATGAAGTGCTTCTTGTTGGATCTTTAGGCAGAGTATTGCAGGTCGTACACAAGTGGACAGGAATAGTCATCACCTCTGGGAACTGGCCATAGTAACTGACAGAGGCATGTATAATGCATACATAAGGCTTAGTTCTAGGAAAAGACGGGAATAGAAGGCACTGTACATGTAATGCAGTGAAGCCAGTGGCATACAGTGCCAAGTCACAGAAGTAATAGGGCCACGCGTTAACTATCACAGTTTGCTGTAATTTCCACCCCAATATCCATAATATAATCTGTATGATGGTGACATTGTTCCGCCTTATTGCTCAAATCAGCGAGTCTGATCAACGATTAGACCTAGCTAGGAATGCCATACTGATTACTCCTAAAATGGGTATCATAATCATAATCATAAGTCAAGGGCATACCGTTACGAGAACAGCTAAATCATATATATATATATATATATATATATATATATATATATATATATATATATATATATATATATAATTCATGCATGTTTCATAATGACTCTGTAAACCTAATTCAGCACAAAGATATCCTAACCTTAACGACCCCTGCAACCAACGTCCGCTATGCGGTATGAGACGCGCTGACAGATCGGCCTGACCCCCGGTGGCCGTGAAATATGACACGTGGCGCCACACCTCGGTTGCTTATTATGCAAACAACACGTAACCGAGTGGACAAAGTGCGAACTAGATAATTAATCACGGCCAAAAGGCGAACGCCGCACCCCCACGCGGTGACGATTGGAAGCCGGTTGTATCGGGTTGCTGTGTGGACGGCGGGTGTGCTCTTTTACCAGGCTTATCACTAATTCAGGACCATTTGTTTGACGGCGTGCCTTGACGTATTGTCGTCAAAGTTTACACCTCAGTCCTTCTTCCTCCTGGTGCTGACCTTATTGTACTCTGGAACAGCTCCGTCATAAGTCTTCAGCTCCAGGGTCAGACGCCCGGAGAGGGTGGGAGGTAATGAATAGTCGCGGGCACAGACAACTCCAGGGCCGCCTGCACTGTGCTGTACACTCCAAGTTTATAAAGTATAAGAGTTGGACTTTAACTATTTGACCTTTCAGCTAGCATATTGCCATTTATCATCCATTCAATACAAAATGTCCATAATAAGCCTTTGGGGACTGTCTGGATATACCCGGCGCATACAGATGTATGTCTTATTTGAGCTGCAATAAATCGCGCATACAGAAAAATAGTGGATATTGAAAGATAGTGCTTAAATAAAGCGAACTAATATCGGCATTACATGTCGAGAAAAGGTGGATGATATATATATATACCTGTACAATGTAGACTAGTTTTAAATATCAGTTCAGATATCTTATTCTATGAACACTTTATTCGATATATATTCGGCCATATATTCAAAGGTCGTTAGCCTATGATTGATCAAGATAACATTATTTATCCTACCCCTAATAAAAAACGCCATAGGCTTAACCTGGGATTTGTTTATGTCACTGGGTGTGACATAAAGTGTTGTTTATGCCACTACTTTCTATTACTGAAAAAATGTAGAAACGGGGTAGGATAAAATCTAGACGCCACTCGTTTGAGTTTGAGTTTATTTATGTCACTCATTTTGTTGGCTCCATAATGTCACTCGTCTTCGACTCGTGAAATTATGGAGCCAACAAAATGCGTGACATAAATAAACTCAGACTCAAACTCGTGACGTCTCTTTATAATCTTTCGCAAGGTAGAGTCAATTCTAGAGGATTGGCAAGATGATTTGACAATGTGATGTTGTTCATTACTTGATAGCATTCTGTACATATAATACTTAGTAGCCTAGACCTTTTATCCTGTGTTCAAGATTCAGACTAAAATGTCCTTCCTTGGCTACTTTAGAGTCTCCTCTTAGTAGTCAACTATGGTTTATTGTGATCTAGAAGATAACGTGCACGAGTACACGAGTGTTCTTTGATAATTTGTCTCGTACTAAGGATTTGGGTCAGAACGGTAGTAGTAACGAGAAATTGGAGTTTGAGCATGGCTCGAACATATCGCGACCACTCTACTAGTTGTCACTGTACGTAGGGAGGTGTCAATTTGCGAATGGTACTAGAAGGAAACCCATGAGATGGAAATAGTTTGGTCCGTACTCCACCGAGTTTGACTGCAGAGTAATTCACGAAGCGAAGCTGAGTGAATTACTCTGAGGTCAAATGAGGTGAAGTACAGAACAAGTTATTTTCATCGAGTTGGTTTCTGATTTTATCTCACCCCGTATAACATTAATTATTGATGAAATGAATCACCCAATTAGCCATTGAGTATTGGGTACACGAACCTCACGGCCGTGGAGTACGAGTTCCTAATGTTAAGCCTATGGAGAAAAATACTGGGGTGAGATAAATGAGAGAAACGTATGCAATTTACGACAATAGGAAACTACTGTGGTGTGAGTAATACAGTGAAAGTTGGGCTGGAATTGTTATATAGTTGTCTTACCATAGGACAGTAACACAATCCTATAGAAAGATCTGAGAATTTCATATACAAAAAATTATCTGAATTACATCTTTCAACCTAAAAGGATGACAAGTTTCAAAAACTTTAATGATTTAATTAAATGTTTTTTATTCATTGTGAGCATGGCTCTCTTTCACAGCATAGTAATAATGCATTCAAATAACAGCGAATCGAGACGATGAACCTGCACGGTGGGTGGGCCTTTTTTTGGTATTGGGGCATGGCAGTGCCACTACACCATCTATGGCGTTAACGGTTATCTAGCAGATATACTTACACCCTACACTACCCTCTATTGTGGAGCGTGAGCTATAGTGGTTGCTACGGAAGTGGGTTTTTCTCTCACTTCACGGGCAGAGTGCGGAGGGCAGCCACTAGAGGGCATTACTGGGCGCGCCGGCTTGGCGGATACACACGGTGAAATTGAAGCACAGAACCCGGTTCGACTTTGTGCTCGCCCGCCCAGCCCGGTTCGGGTCTCTGGCCACCCAGAGAATTTGTCAGTGAGACTTTCTCAACTAACATCAAGCACCACGCTTCCTCTTCACTCCAACGAATCATCGGTTCCTTGTTAGGACAAGGCGGTAAATGCGACAAGAGTCAATACTCAGTCAGCATGGATTGCAGGGTTTATTCTGAAACAGGGACCTTACTTTAGGTGTATACGATCTAAGATATAGGAGTGTCCTGTTTGGTTAAGCGTTCTAAATGTGTAGTATTCCTTTATCAAGAAAATTGTTTCAGACAGAATGCATGTCGTTTAGTCATCATCCTCCTCCCACCCAGGTCTCTACCAATTCCCTCAATGTACAATGGATCTGTTTATATGTTTGTGTCTGCTTGTTTCTTTTCTCCTTCCATTTCCTCCCATTTTCATCAGCTTGATCCGATCTTGATCTTGATCTGTAACAAATACCAGGGGCTATGTTTCACATCGGGATTGAATCTGTGCGATGTGGATGACAAGTAGAGACAAGGAACAGAAGCAGCAACATTCAGACGTCCTGTACACAGTGGGGAGTGGGACATATGGGTAGGCAAGGGGCATGGGAGGACATGGGATATAGGAGGGTGGAGCGAGTGCAGTAAATGAGTGAGAGAGGTGAGGTCGGGAGGCAGAGGAGCAAGCACCAGAAGGGGAGAGATGGATAATGACGCAGACACACAGAGAAGACGTCAATAAGCTGAAACCTTGAGAAGTTCTGCCCTTTTTGGCAGATCGTGTCCACCCCTGCCACGCCCCACCTCCCCCACCACCGCCCCGACAGGCCGGTGTCGCCGGCTGTCATTTGGTGGCCTTCCGCCCGCCACAGCCCGCCCCCAGTAACAAGATAAAACCAGTGGTGCCCGCCGCCGCCCGCCGCCCACCTCAGCGAGCAATGATTTTGGCGGCGCCACCTCGCGGCTTGGCGGCGAGATGGCAGCGCCATACAAACCCGATTATCGCCCGCGCGCCAGAAATGCGCGCGCCGACAACAGCGGCGCTGGTTTGCGGCGAGCGGGCGCGGAAATCTTTGCAAATGCAATCAGAGGCGATGCGGGTAGCGGGCAGGCGGGCGGCGATGGGCGAGCTTCATTTTTAATGGAATCAATCGTTTTTGGCCGCTGAGAGACGTCATTCCGCCAGCGTCGCCGTGTGCACTCAGCCGTGACGCGAGGATAACGCTGACCGACGCGACGCCAGGCGGGGCTTCCTGCCATTACTGACCTCAGCTGGCCACCAGCAGGGCTGGTCACGTGACACGAACCACGCTATACCGAGCAGCTCCCCCTGCAGGCACGGGCGGGTACTAACACTGACAAGGGAGGTGCCATCTTCTTGCACCATGCAGCCATTGGCACCTATATTTATCTTTTGTAAGTGTGTTTTGATATGTTTGACGAACGACCAAGAACAAATGATCCTGTAAAATTTAATCTCTGGTATGGTTTATGGGGTCATGTGTAGTGATAACTGTCAAAATGGAGTAATAACCAAACAAGGTCATATTGCCGGAAGCTGTGGGAAAGGGAGTTGGAATGAACTGTTGAGTGAGGAAAACTCGGACATGGGTCACACTTCTCGCTTTTCGCTTCTTGTGGCCTGCATCTGAACTACATGTATTCCCCTTATGTGCCCTTTTCCTGACAATTTAGGGATCAGCCTGATGGAAGAAACCATGACTGGAACTCATAGTTCACAAAATTCTGACAGTTTTGCAAAAGGAAGGGAACAAATGTCATCGGTTTTCGATCAGCCTCGAGTGCTGTAAATATCAACTCTAAGCCTATCATACTGCAATATATACATATGTACATTCAATATAAACAATATAGGTAGTAAGTAACAGACTTATATTTGTACGCAATACCTTGTACTGTTAACCCTACCACCTCCCCCTACACTAACACCCTCGTCCCACCCCCACCCCCAGCCGGCTGGTCATAGGACCCCACCGCGCCCGTCTCTCGTTGCCCTGTACCAGCCTCAATGGACCGTCCCAATTTGCATAGCACGGGTAGATTACGGCCCGACCATTAAGTATTCATCCCCGTATCTTTGGTGGGAGCGGGTTGAGTAGCTCGCGAGCTGACGAGCAGAAGCGGTGCTTGTAAATAATGCAGGTTCCCCGTCTCCGGCTCCCTCATAGCCCGACACTCCGCCCCTCTCTCCCCTACATCTAACAGTAATAGGAACCTCTTGTCTGATTTGTAACGATTTCTACAACACGGATCAGGGGAATGGTTTGGAGGCTCTGCAGGCACGTACACTACTGAGGCGCCATGGACCTGGCTATGCTGTGAGCTGCTCAAAGCGGTACCGCGAGATGTACTCGGATGAGCTCCGAACTATACTCCGAGCAACTCCGAGCGGTGCGTCCAGCAGCTCCAAAAAGCTTTGAGCAGCTCCAAGCAGCTACAAACGGTGCTCAGAGCAGCTCCGAGCGGCCCTGAGTTCAGCAACCTCGATCTATGTTTCGAGTTGTACTAAGAGTTTTACTATAAACTGGCGCAAGTTTCTCAAAGCTTCTTCTAGTTTTATTTCGAGCTGCTCGAAGCTGCTCATATAAGGGCGACCCCCTGCAAGTCAATATTTGGTAGGGATTACAACAGGAGCAGTCGTGAAGCTGCTCACCATATTATATACATAAGAGAGGATTATAAAGTAACCAGTATAATTAGGTAGAATGGTAGATCTGGGATGAATATTGGCATGGTATATGAAGAGAGTATGGTTTGTTCAGCTAGCTTTTAGCTAGGGGAAAGAGTGCAGATCTTAGGTAGGGATCAGGAACAGGAGGACTTGCTGGAAGGGGAAATTGGCATTACTTGAGGGAAGAAAAAGGGAAAGAAAGGAAAATAAGGAAAATAATTATAAGGCATGAAGAGTTATAGGGGAAGGGGACACATATTCATGAATGAATGGATGGGTGTGCGAGCTCGTAAATGAAATGAGTGAGTAAGTGAGGAAGTGATGGCAGGATAAAAGGGAAAGTCATTAGCAATGAACGGGTAGGCAAGAAACAAGATGCGAGGGAGGAGGAGGGGGAAGAGGAGACAGGACCTACCTTTTAAGTCTCTGCTAACTCAAGTTGATAAACATCCCAAGTACAAATATGTATTAGTGATTTTCTTTCAAGTTATATCCCTTGAAATCTGAAATATGCTTGGTGGTTCCAGGGTTTGCAAGCTAACAACAAGTAGGGTGATATCACGGCAGGATGCACGACATGGTGAATACGATGACAGGCCTCTGGTTAACGTGTGACATGACCGCACATTGACCTCAATTAACCTCCATTTGAAGTCTTCGCTCACTGGGCAAAATCTTATCTCTACATTTCATTATTGAATGACTAGACAGTTCTATACCACCGATATCCGTGCTTTCTAAACTGACTTCTGTGACTTTGAAGTCAAGGAATTGAGAAAAAGATCGCCACTATTTCTGACAAGAGATATTGGGATTAAGATCAGAGCTTACCTCTGACTGTGTCAGGGATCGTTGGAAGTGCTGGTTGGGGTGGTTGGGGTTGGGGGTTGCACTGAGGGGTAAAAGGATTCCACTACACACAACAGACAGTGAATCTGGAGACCGAGAACCGTTTTAGAGAACACCATAAACACGGAGTCTGGAACGTCCCTCTCCTCGTAGTAGAACTACTAGTATTTTCTTCGTGTTTTATTTTAAATCGGGTTCTGAAGGGAAGCCGCCCTGGAGTATTTTTTTCTGGTGGGATTCATTTTACTTTGGGTGCCATTTCGAGTCTGGCGTAGGAGCAGTCTGCAGGTCGCCGACAGTGGGTGGCGGGTGGCTAGCAGTGGGCTGTGGGTGGCAGTTACAGTGGGCAGTGGGAGGTGGCAGTAGGTGACACTAAGCGGGGGGCGGCAGGCAGCGACAGGCGGCAGCCAATGGGTCCGTGGTCCCTCGCTTCCTCGCGCGGGTCCCCGACAGTAAAGTCAAAGTGATTGCCCCAGTCGCCAAGGCAACTCCATAAAGAATCCCTTTAAATGCAAATTAAGCTAGCATACCTCCAATTGCCCCCCGAAAGCTAAGTAAATGGAGCGGGAGCGCCGTGGTGACGGCGCAGGGCCACGCTCGTGCCGGGCGCGCGCGTCCCATAGCAACACGCCACGTGCCTTCAACGTGCAGGTAAATATCGCAATTTTCATCTCTCCCTGCATGTTTTTAGTGTGGCGGGCGGCGCGCGGGGCTGGCTATGACGCGCGGGATGCGGCACGTCGGGCGGCGTCCGGTCCGCGTCCGGGTCCGGCGGACGCTGCACGGATGGACGCGGCGTCCGGCCCCGTTTCCCGCGCGTCCCTCGGGCGTGTGGACGAGGAACCCGTACATATTAGTAACGAGTGGCTGAGGAGTGGCTCAGAGACAAACTTGGGTTTAGGGCAGAGATACTTACCCGTATAACCCCTCCCCACTCTCCGTCCACCTTCCCCGCACACTCTCCGGGCGGAGGTCTGCGGGGACGGCGGCGATCGCCGCTCGGGGAGCGGGCAGTACAGCGGGGGCCGCGTCCGGGAGCGCTCGCCGCACAGAGTCGTCGGTAGGTGGCGGGGTGGTGGCGGCGCGGCACCCGGGCGTCGACGGGCGTCACCCTAGAGGTGCCCTCACCCCCTGTGCACACACACACACACACACACACACACACACACACACGCATGCGTGACGCGCGGGGCAACGCCCGCTGGGGACGTGCGAGGCGCGTGTGCGTGTGTGTGCGTTCCTCTGTTCCCACCGGTACCCCGTCTATCTATATCACCACCGTGTTTAGTGACGTACGCCCTGGAACCCGTATCACCCGTGGTAAGGCGAGGGACCCGAGCCCGGGGTATGACCAGCCGGGGTGGGGGTGTGTATGGGGGTATGTGGGGTGGGGTGGAGATGGAGTTGGTTCCAGGCCAGACCAGATATTTCAATTAAAGCGAGCATGGCGCCCGACTTAGCGGGGTCTCAGCAGGGCCCATCCCTCAGCCCGGGGCCCTAATCCTCACCGACCGGGGAACGCTGGGCCAGGCCCCGGGACCCGCACGACGCGCGCCGGTCTCCGCCCTCCCCCCGTGAGGGCACTGAGCTACGGGTAAACACGAGAGGGATGGGTTTGAGGGGTGGGGGTAGCTGTGACGTACACCAAACTCATCAAACACAACAAGACCTCGACGTGATATCTACACCCAATCCGCCTCGTTCTGACCAGTCCAAATATATGACCACAGCGAGGCTGGTAGCCTCGACCCCTCGTGACCCAACCTCCGGGGGCAATTACCAACTAACCCGGACGCCCGACCCCCGGGGCCCTACCAGTCACAAATCACCTCGTCCCGCATTATCGCCGACCATCTCGCCATGTCAGGTCTCGGGGACCGGGCATAACCTCACAGCACACTCACTATACTCTTCCTTCTTCCTGGTCCCTGTTCTGTGGTTATCTTCTCTTCCCTCTTCCTCTGAATCCTCCCTCATTCATATTCTCCCTCTCATCCTTTTCTGCCCTCCCCTTCCCCCTCCTTTGGCCTACTTTCCTCTATCTCCTCCTCCATGAATGACTCTACCCTCTTTCTTACTTGTACTCTTCTTTATCGCTTTTATCATCATTCTTCTTTGTCTGCTCCCTATCCCTATGTCTCTCCTTCTTTTCTATGCCTGCAGTGTACATCCCTGCTCATTCTTTCTCCACTTCCATTTCTTCTCCACTACCCATCTACCCTCGTCACATATTACTATCCTATATACCTCCTCGGAATATATATCTACCAACCAACACCAAACTTATCCAACAAACTCGGCAAGAGGGGCGGAATACACCCTCCCCCACCGCCCACCCACCCTGTCGGCGTCACATCCACAGGGTCGTCATTATCATAACGTCTCTATTTGGCCAGATTGAAAACAAAGCCCGCACCGTGGGCAGACCGGCCATCCAATCTGCGGTAATGTCCCGCCCGTCGCCCGCCCCATAATGCATGCAGATGAGCAGCTCTTATTGAGTGAGCGGGCTTCCTGAGCAGCTCGCCGCCCGCCCGCCCGGCAATATGAGTAATACCACTAAGACCCGCCGGCGCCCGCCCTCAGTAGCCCACACTGTGCTGGGTGTGTGTAAGGACGGGGTGCGGATTAGGAGGGGTGGATGAGGGAAGGGGCGGTAAGGATATGTATAATATTCAGACGGGGGCTTAGCGGGGATGAGGCGGTAAGACGGGGCTGGGCCGGGCCGGGGATTGATATGGCCGGTAAGAGGTGCGGACACATGTCAGCCTGTATTACACATAACGACCTGGCACGCCTCGACAAGCCACAGCCCAACCTGACCGTGCTCTAAGGGCTAGCTGGAGACTCCGGCAGGCTCCTACGGGCAGGGAAGAGACACTACAAGCAGATAAATCAAGGATACGGGTGGATCTACGTGTTTATTTTACACCGCTTGTGGATGATATTAAAATACAACCGTCATCTGATATGTATGAAGCAATAGTGAGAGATCTATAACATTCAGAGTGATATTCTCCTGCTTCAAAGGAGAATTGTAAAAGAAGTGTTATTTTTTTTATTGGAACTTTTCAGAGTGACTCTCTTGCCACACAGTTGAACCATAAAATGTTTTTCTTAATTAGAAAACATGAAAGACATCAAAAGGTGTTTTAAATAGTCATTTCATAGATTCTTTATAGGATGAATGTACAGTGTACAGAAAACTACCATTCTTCTACATCTTTAGCGAGATATGGAATATATTCTGGCTACAGGTCTCTCCATTTTGTTATGAATTGAGACAAAATATTGTTGGAAGTAGGAAAATTACATATGATTACTGCCGAAGGGATAGTATTTAACACTGATGAGGTCTGGAAACTAGTAACCTTTCAAATGTGGAAGTTAGTGTTATTCGTCGATACGGCTGATAGTATCAGTAGAATATTCCGCCATTTAAATATATACATGTATATTTACTCTTGTCATCGTGTGTTTAGAATTACATTCCTAGCCATACCTCTTACGAAGCTCTGTTTCCAATCTGAATATTCCCTACGTAAATTAATGTGTTGGAATTAAATCCCATTTTTTCTCAATTAAAAAGCGATTACAGCGTTGACGTAAGCGATGTGGGGAGAGGGAAGTAGACAGAGACATTCTTCTCACTGATGGACTGTGTGCACGGAATCCAGTTTAGTGGAGGGAATTACTGATTTACCACAGTCTAACCGGTAGTGTGCTAAATAGTATGTATCTGTCTGTATGTCTCTCTCTGCCTCACTCTATGTGTAGTTGTGTGTGGCTGTGTTTCTGTTTTTGAGTGTCTTTGTGTCATAGAATATAATTTCTATATGTAGGGTTACCTGTGCGTCCCTGTATGTGTCTATGTGTTTCTGTATCTGTATACGTATGTCAGTGTGTGTAGTTATGTGTGTGTCTATGTCTCTCTGCGTCTGTATATGCATGTCGTTGTGTGTTATTTGTGCATGCGTGTATGTGTCTATGTGTATCTGTGTCTGTATGCATATGTCCGTGTCTGTATGTCCTAACAATGAGTACTGAAGAAACAATTCTCCTTCAGATCTCGAGAGTGTGAAGTATATATTGGTAATCTAAGTAGTATACAAATAAATGGCTTAACGAAGTAGTATAGACAAAGTGAATTTTGTCCCTGGTTTCATATAAAGTCCCTGTTTTGATGCGTCAACATTATATTAACCAAATCTTTTACCAACCAAATTCCACTATTTTCTTACACATAGCTGTCTTGGAATTCCCTAAGGAGATTTATTTTCTGACGTTGTCGTTCAATACGGGACTTAGCATACAGTAAACCAGTCAATCAGTGGAAACATGTAGCCCGAGCTACTCCCAATTAGATATAACCAAGATTAAACCACTACTTCCAATGATCAACCACTTTAATCTCATGAATATTTCAACTGTCAAGACTTTTTACTTGGTGCCTTGAGGTTGTGACGCAGTGCTGTAAACGGCAGCGATTGCTTGAAGTGGGGATTCATTTATTGGACTTAACTTTTGGTTACAGAAATCTTTTAGAAGATTTATTCGCGTTTGAACAAATACACTTTTCTCATTAAATCACCGACAGATTCACTGGTGAGGGCTGGATGATGTTTTCATCTTGAAAAGAGAAATATGTACCAGTAGTTTATTTGTGGCGAAAAGGTAGAGGTACAGAGAATAAAAACGATTCATTGGTAATCAAGGCAATTTCGTAAGCTCTATCAGAATGGTATTGGTATCTGCATCGAGAAATATTTGCTCCTGTAACCAGTATAAGCCAGCAGACTTATTCAAACGCTACAATTAATCATCTTCATCCACGGAGAGAATACATAATAGTTCAAAAGACTTATTCTTTTGTTTATTGAATGAAATAGAGCTCACAACCTATTATCATCTCCCATGAGGATCATACAGTAGTAGTATGTGGAATGGTCGGTTTGAAGCAGGGTTCGGTTATCTTGACTATAGTAATAATAAACTTTCTCCCAAACAACCCTAATTTTGATGCATTCATGAGTTGTCCTACCTATAAGAAGAACAGGATTGCTGTATGATTGCACTGTACTCTCCCGGATGACCTCTACGGACTAACCGGTAGTCAGCGGTCACCCTATCCCGTCCCAGGTAATGAGTAATCCACCCTATAGATGGCACATAACCCGGGCCCTCATATACATAATGTTCATCTTAACACCCAGGCCTGGGGACACTATGCCTTACCCATGAACCTCAGCTGCTTACTCAGAGTATTGTATGGAGATTGTGTATTACCCAATGCCATGTAATAAATACCCCCACCCCCATCTCCTACCAACTCTCAGTGTCCCTAGCCTAACCAGACACAGGGGTGGGGTGATTATTCCTGAGGTAGCAGATCTTATAACGAACAAGATTTTCCTACTGGGACTGATTACTAAGGATGGTTGATACCAAATCTTACCTCCTTATTTGGACTTTCTATACAAGCGTTTGGTTCCATGTAATAGACCTATACTTGTCATATCATATTATGCACCATTGACACATATATACATGTTATTTGAAGGACAACATGTAATATTTTATTGTAGTTTCATGGTGTATTCTAGGCTCACAAATCACAAGTAAGTTGAAATGAACACATGTTATATAGGCCCCTGAGTTACAATGCCCTTTTGTATCTATAATCGATATGTCAATTATCATGTTGTATTATCGGCCTTTATCTTACACCTGCATGCCATGTTATTGGCCTAAATGTTATGTTGTATTTTAGATACATGGCTTACATATGACATAGCAGGCCTACATGTTATGTTGTCGTATATCTCTTTATCATTATTATTATTATAGACATTTATATGGCTTGCTCGTAACGTTGTTGAGCTACATGTCACGTAATAACGCAAGCCCATAACCCACGTGGCATGCGGCACGCCGCAATGAAGTTAAGTCACAACTAATGCCGGGATGACTTGGGGCGTTCTATTTGCTTAGATTGTCACCGTCGGCCGATATGTCGGTATTACATCACACTCTGGGAATCAGCGAGTAATATGATCACGTGGCAGCGTCTGTGTGTGTGTGGGGGGGGGGGGGAGGGGGGGGGGGGAGGTTGTCATGTATAGTTAGGAACGGCAGGACGGTGGAGAGAATCATGGATAATGTGGGGATATGTCTATAAACGAAGCCACAGATTGCGGGGGTCGATGTGCATTCTAATTACGTGATTAGAAGACAGGTCTAAGAACTAATATGAAACTCCCATTATAAACGTATAGAAGATTGAGATCGCCAACGCAGACAATGTGAATAGTCGTATTCTCCGGGGGAATACGGAAAATATCTGAAACATCAAAAATGTGCGAGAGATGATTGGCGGTCATTTTGTCTTTTCTATGATAACTTAAATTTGTAATACTGGATAATAAATGCAATATCAACCTCTTTCTGATACTACTGTGCTTATCTTACTTGCAGTTAACTCTACTACGCGTCAACTCCGCGGAAGAAACCTAGATTAGTCTCAGATTAATATTGTCTATATATACGCGGCTTCGTGTAGATTCGGATGATACCTAAATGTATGAGTATCACGTACATCAATTGAAGAATTACTGAAATAGTCTAAAAGATCAGTAGAACCATGGTGGAGTATGAGGTATTCGGAAGCAAATATGAGGATAATATCATGAAATTCTAATTTCTGACTAAGCACTAGGTGATAAAAACATTACTAGAAACTAAAGAGATTTGGTGGTTATTCTAATGAAGTAATTGCTTGTTTAGTATGTGTGGGCGGGACCCCCGGGGGGTTAAAGGGAAGGGTAGAGCCGTGATGGGATAAGATGACCGCCCTGTACAGCGGTAGCAGTATTGTAGACACATAGCGCTCGGTTATATCAGAGCCTTATCAAGTTACCTCCGTGCACAGATCACAATCAATACATCTTCCATCTTGTCATCTCAGAGTTATGCCATCTGACTGTCCCTACACTGCCCATTTCACAGATATCCCATCTGACTGTCGTTACCCGGCTCAGTTCACAGATCTATATCCCATCTGATACACTATACTGACCATTTCATGGAGATCCCATCTGACTAACTACACTGCCCATTTCACAGATATCCCATCTGACTGTCCTTACCCGGCCCAGATCACAGATATCCCATCTGACTGTAACTTCACTGCCCATTTCACAGCTATCCCATCTGGCTTACTACACTGCCCATTTTACAGATATCCCATCTGATGCACTACACTGACCATTTCATGGATAGCCCATCTAACTATCCTTACACTGCCGATTTCACGGATATTCTATGCGACTGTCCCTAGACTGCCCATTGCAGAGATGTCCTATATAAGTGTCCTTAAACTACTTCTTTCACAGATATTCCATCTCACTGTCCTTACACTGTTTATTTCATAGATATTCCAGCAAACTGCCCTTATCCTTAGTCCGCCTTTTTCTTTAAGTGAATGCATAATTTAAGACTACAGTAAAGAGAGGCGACAATACACAGCTGTAGCTCCTCCTTTCTACTCTTCTCATATCGAAAGAATCATGTAAACACAGTGTAAAGAGTAAGAGAGAAGCCAAGAAGTTTTCGTCGGAGTCGTTGTTCTCCATGAGTTAATATCATGTAGCATTCAGACCAGTTGGAGAACGACTTCCTTTACCAAAACGAGTTGCTTTCTGTACTTATCTCACCCCTGTACACAGTAAAAGAATGGACGACGCACAGGATATAGACCATGGAGAACGGACTACAATAGTCCTAGGGGCATGGAGAACAAGTTTCCAATGTTAAGCCTATGGGACAAAAAAACTAGGGGATGAGATAAAAGATGCGATACACAGGTGGAGATTCCTTCATCATTCTCTTAGCGAATATGTCATGTAAAAGCTAGAGTGTAAAGGGCAGATATGATATACATGTCTTCATTCCTCATTATATTTTCTACGAATATGTCGTGTACTGCAAAGAGAAGAAACAACGCACAAGATCGATCCCCATTATTCTCTTAGTGAGAATGTCATATAAAATCAGTGTAAAGAGAAACTACAACATACAAGTATGCATTCCCCATTGTTCTCTTAGTAAATGGCCAGCTCTTATGTGATAGTAACATTCACATCTCGTTGGGATGGAGTATTTATTTACTGCCCTAGGGGGAGATAAAGTTACCTTTCATGGACAATACGTCGGATACTCTATCTATAAAGTCTGCACCCGGCGTTACTATCTCTGACGCTGCTGGGAGATCAATGGTGACTTAGCATATCCTACAAATACCTGTGAATTTGGATAGTAGATTTCTATTATACATTCAGCAGTTCATATGGCGCTATGAGAAACCAGATGATAAGTGAATTGTCTTCTGAAATTCATATTAAGTATTGCATAGGTAAAGAAACTGCCTATTTTGTCGAAGGGTATCCTTGCTAAAAGAGGTAGAAAAAGTTATGGCAAAAAGAAAAGAAAGGAAATGCGTTAAGAAGTAGAAATATGTCAAGGTTTCGCATTTCACATCAAGTTGTCAACCATCATGTAGACACTTTCTGACATCACCGTATAATCCCACTGTTTCATTCCCATCTCAGATCATAGATTTGACCACCAAATGATACATGTAAAAATAGTAAAATCACTATTCTCTATAATTTGCAATCCGAGTTAGTTAGTACGATAAGGTGTGTCTCCGAATTCACTACGTGTAATTGGCAGCAGGAACACGATAATTCAAGCCTCCCCGTTTAAAAAATAACTCACATGTACCTGGACATCCAAATTTAGAAGTATAGAAATCCGTCAGGCAGCCTATACTGATTAGACGTAGAGTTAAGCGGCTGTGTGACCACCGTTAACATACAATCGTCATTAAGTCTATCTAGGTTCGTCTCTATAGACCGAGTCCTTTCTTCACCCCGCCACCTCCACCTCGAGCAGTTCTCTCTCCGGGTCTGACTCACTGCCGCCCTAACCCTTGTCTGGTTAACCCTCGGAGCTCAGCCTGCTCCTCGTCCCCATTGGTTAAAGTCAGCTTTAATGAGGGAGCTGAACGTTTACGGTGCGCGGGCGGGCGCGGGCGGGGCGCGGGCGGGAGGGAGGGGGCCTTCCGTCTTGGAGTCTCCGGTCTCTGCGAGCAGCTCAGCCCGGCCACGGGAGACCGGGCGCCGCGACCAACGCTGCCGGTCTGCCCTCGTCCTCGTCCCGTGACGGCAAGTCGGCCCACCCGGTCTCCGCACCCCGCCCCAGCGCTGGGCATATATGTATATCACACTAGAAAATCTACATTGATCTACCGTAAGAACTAGAAATGTAAGCTCCTGTAGCCCTGAATTTTACTCTAGGGAGAATCACTCTGGTTGGAATGACATACTAATTATCTAGATGACAACATCCATTAGCACTGCGGAATTCCTTTGAGATGTTCGTCACGTCTCTATCAAATTCCTTGACACTGCGGACAAAACTGAGGATGTGTAGTGATTTTACCGTCAGTATTATACTTTCGTAGATCATTTCTGTAGATTTAGCCCATATCTCACAACTGACCTTGATGAAATAATGGAAGGGGAGCAAGATAGGGAATATGTGAACATTTCTCGCAAAAGGTAGGGTGGCCGGAGGTTTAAGACAACGGTTCTGTCCAGAACGTCCTGACTTCTTGGTGATGCAGAAATATAGGAAAGGTTGATTTGGAAATGACAGAAACTGATTACCTTTAGGAAACTGTTAGTATCACCTCATTATAAAGTGAATTCTGTCGTCCACACTATGCATACAGAACCTACCTGACGTGAAAAAGATGACACTAGAAAGACAATAGATTAGAGTAGGAGCCACTGAAAGTCGTAGTGACCTTGAGACGCGGACCCCATATGGAGAAGGCGGGAAAATAATGAGAGAGCAGACGACATTTAAACGAGCTTCAACCCCGAACCCCCAACTCACGCTAGAGGGCGTCTTACAGGGCGTAAACATGTGACCAGCCCTGTGCATTGTGGGTCAAGCATTCTGCCTGCCCATCGTTATCCCGCCTAATACTGATTTACTCCACGAGAATGGCAGTTATTACATGGGTTGTATGCCGTCTACACCTAAAGGGCGGCGTTTAGGTTTTTCTTACATGGCAGCGCGACATTGCTTATTTCCAGTGTAACTCATACATTTGATGCGCTTCTTGGTTTTAGACATCATTAACCGTTTTTTCAGAATGTAGCTAATTGCTAGGCGGTGTGTCACAAAGACTAGAGGTACTAAGTGAACTGAAATCACCAACGTTGACCCTAGAATCGCCTGCCAAAAGGTGCACTTCCAACTGCTTCCAGACTTGCCCAAACTTAGCCAAGAGATTAGTATAGCTTGTGGCTATGAGAACCATTGCAGTAGTACATACAACCACTCATAACACCTTATAAACTTACATTTCTATTTACTGATTTATACAACGCACCACAAACGTGACATCTTTTAATTTAGATTTCTTCAGGATGAGCGGAAATAACAGAAATTCAAAAACCCAAGGGCAGGACAGACACTGCAGCCATCAATGATGAACTCAAAGGTGTGAATAATAAATCACTTCAGTATTACTAGTAATGGATATCGTTCCAATCATGCCTCCCCACGGCCGTATACGATCACAATCGTACGTTTTTTTGGTAACACATCTTGATCTTGCACATCTTGTTCATGCATAAACAGACCTTCCTAAGTGTGACTCATTTCCCCACACAGTCGGGCGTCGTTGGTAACGGTCGTGTCGTACCTTGTCGCAGTCGCATCGTACCTTCTCGCAGTCGCGTCGTACCTTCTCGCGGTCGTATCGTGCATTATCGTAGTCGCATCGTGCATTGTCATGGTTGTGTCGTACATTGTCGTGATCGTGTCGTACTTTGTCGTGGTCGTGTAGTGCATATCATGTTCGCATCGTACATTATCGTGGTCGCACCGTGCATTGTCGTGGTCGTGTCGTACATTGTCGTGGGCGTGTCGTACATGGTCGTGGTCGCCTGCTGCAGTCGTGTTGAGACACAGGCGTCTTGCAGAGAGACGCATTCCTCACCAGGTGTCGGTGTATTCAGCCCCCTGGTGGCGGCAGAGATGAATTCCTCAGACGGCGGGGCGTGCCTCCAGTCTGACAAAGAGCAAATTAAAACAGATCTTTATCTGAGGTCGCCTCGGGACAAGGAACTGGTTTGATGAGACTGATGGCTGCGTGGAGTATAAGACAAGGAAGGGAGGAAACGATGGTGTGTGGCTACCGGGATAGATAGGGCTGAGAAAGGGATGGGAGTGTATATCTGGTTTCAAAAGGATATCATTGGCAGACAGTCATTCACATGTGTACGGTGTGGCTAAGATGAACCTGAGATGAGGAAGAGACAAAAACAGGGTATAAGATGGTTTATCTCATCCCTGGTATTTACTGGTATTTTTCCCTAAAGACTTGACATTGGGAACTCGTACCTATGGAGTATTTTTTTAAATACCATTGGGGGATTATGTTACAAATGTTAGTCAATTAGTCAATGATAGGGGTGAGATAAAATCTGAACCAAACTCAAACCATAGCTACTGAAAATGAGCAATTCATTTTGGTGTGCTACGTAATCTCACTCGGTTTGGCTCATGAGATTACTCCGCAACCAAATCCCATGACATATATTCAGTATTTATAGATCTCGATGAGGTTCCTTCTTAGTATAAATGGATGCAGTCTGAAAGGTGAGAAATGAGTACATGGTCGGGCGCGGGAGGCTGCGGTGATGGAGGTTCGATTGCATTGGCTTTATTGGGCTTTATGTCGTAGAATCAGTGACCAGGCTCATACCACAGCAAGATTGAATCTTTCAACTGAAAGTGATAGAAATGTAGTGAAACTATCAAAAAGGTGTGAAGCAAATATGTGGCTGCTAGTCTGTGGGTGACCATTCAGCAAGAGAGAGAGAGAGCGAGAGTGAGAGAGAGAGAGCAGAGACGCCATGTTGAAACTGTTGCAGGGTTGTGGTCATATTGAGGTAGTAATATGGTAAAGCTCTACAAATATTAGAATGTAATTATCATTTAGTAGAAACCCTACCTTCAAAGAGAGCTAACTTGACAAAAAGAGTGTGACAGAGATAGGGTTAGACCAGGGTTGATATAAAGTCGAGGAAGGGCTGGCATATATCAGATTTTATTGTAGTTCCAATAGAAATCCAGTGATGCCATAAAAAATACAAAAAAGAGATGGTTTGAAAGTGAAGCTGAGATGATGCTCGAGGAGAGTTGAAGCGGTTGTAAGTACAGTTGAGGTTGGGAGTACGCCTAATTCGAGGCAAAGTCGAAGTTTAATGCAGACTGGAATGATGGGTTAGGACTGAGCCGAGTGGAGTTTTAGGAGGAGTAAGGCAGAGTAGGGTATAAATCAGCACGTGGCAGGCACCGGACTGGGATGACACAGAACTGCTGCTGTCATGAGGCTGGGCTGAGGTGGGGAGTCGTGTGGTTTAGGACGAATCGAGGCGGAGATTAGGCTCGGCTGAGGCGGGGATGCCACGAGGATTAGCTCGGAATGAGGTGGGTTCAGGCTGGAACGAGGTAGAGCTGAGGCCCATATGAGGAGGGTGTTAGCCTGAGGTAATCATATTTATTACGACAAAATTATTTGATATCAGGAAGATGATTCCCATGATGTGAGACACGATGTAAAAATAATGTGGGGCGATCGTGAAGTGGTAATCAATGATGATTCTTGGAAACAACAACAGTGACAAGTAGATAAAGACGGCAATCGTTATATCCAGGTGGCACATAGTAGAAATGCTGTACAAACTTCATACAGACTTCTCCATCCATTTGAAAATGAAATTGAAAGTGAAAGTAGTATCCTTTGATTCCTTCACTATGTGTAATACAGTGCAAGCTTCAGGTAGCCGGGATCAAAGGTTGCCATATGCCGTATTCCCAAGACAATAGTCTCCATCATTATCCGCGCAGAAGACGGTAGTCAGCCACCAAAGCGAGAGAAGATGATTCTCTTTCAACAGATACATTTCAAATTGTGTCTTCCGTAAATATTTAACCAGGCCCGCTTAGTTAGACGTGGCGCCACCCTGTGGGCATTTCGGATATTCCATAATGCGAAACTAAACATTATGTATTTCTCAAAGCGAGGCGGCGCCGATGAGAGCGAGGCTGAGTTTGTATTTTGTGTATGCATTAATGATATGGCTGCATTAAGGCAGGCGTTCCCCTTTTCAAAGACTGCGGGGTATGTGCGATGAGGAACTTTCTGACAAATATCGGCACATTGCAAGCAAACAAATGAAATATTCATCTGTGATCAGAACCGTAATGCTGCCAAGTGAGTGAGAGACACCCACACGCCCGCCTCACTGTGAGCCCCAGGCCCTCTGTGAACTGTCGTCTTGTAGCGTTTGACTATCAAAAGAAACTACTCGAATAGGATGGGGGACAAACATTATAAATTACATACACATAGGAACACACACGTAGACACACAGCTTAACAAGCAAACCTAAACATACACATAACCAAACACACACTTATCTAAACACAGAGCATGTTAACTGCCATCTTGTAGTGCTTTACAATCAAAAGAAACTACCTTAGATCCGATGGCGGCCAAACACTGTTACGAATGCCTAAAGACACACAACACCACAGAACTAAACACACATATACCTAAACACACAAATACCCACCATTCAATACACTAACCTAAACACACACATCTAAACACAGTATGTAAACTGCCATCTATTGTTTAATGATCTAAAGAAGCAACCCTGTACAATAAACATGCACTCTATAACACCCTCCTTAATACACCCTTCAGGCCACTGGCCTGACAAACATAGGCCAAAGAACACAAAACTAAACACACAGTTAAAACGCACAGCGATAATGATGCACAAAGCAGTGAGAACCCGAATGCGACATATCAGTGTTCAATATACCCCCATTCATTAAAAAAAACCCCAAACTCATTCTATGATCCCAGTCTTTTATCTTAACACGAAGTTGACACCAAACAGAATTTCACAACATTGTCAACTTCAAACAAGATCCCCCTCTCTCCGCAACCCCTACTCAAATTATCGGTCGTCATAGCAACAAACCCTACTACTTCACCTCACAGCAGGGGGTCCTGTCCAGTCGCCAATATCCGCGAATTTTACCCCCGCCTAAATCACCTACCCAGGCTTTGATGATTTTAGGCCTAAAGCCTAAATCAAGATGGCGAGTGAAAAGCCCAGGTGCCGGCTGGTGTTGGCTATTTCCTTCTGTGTGTAAGGAGGAGGGTGGGGGAGGGTCAGGGGGCTGACTCAGCCGGACAGGAATTCGCGCGCCACAGAGCCACGCGCCACTAAAACGCACATAAAAACACCCAAAGATGGCGCTGCTGAAATTGGGAATTAATTATGGCCGGTACAGGTGGTGGTGGCCAACGCCGTAAATCACCTCCAGCCACTGTCCTCAACCCGGGAGGAAAGGCTGGAGGGATGAGTGGGGGTCTTCCGCCATTATTTCTGCAGAGGGAGGTCAGTATGGTCAGGTCTCCATAGTCTCCAGGTTGACGGTTAACCGATCTACCATGTCTTCTATAATCCACGTTATCCTTTAATCAAACTTACAGATTTACCATTCTAAAATGTGTATCATCGTTTGATCAAATTTTCAAGCATTCAATCGTGGAATAGATGTATTAAATTAGTCAGATTCTAAGAAGTAGGAATGGAGCACACGATGAGAAGGGACACGCAGTGGTACTGTACATGATAGTAGCATACAGAGAGGCAGTCATAGAAGACATGACAAGGATGCTATCAAAAAGGTCACAAAATCTTATAGCATTGTTTATATGGTGTGAGTTGTCTTCGCTGAATGATATCATGAAGCAGTGCTGAGTGATATCAGTAGCGGAAGGTAACGAACGCCATGTAAACAATCATATGAAGTTGCGTGATGTTTATCCTACCCCGTCATGTGGTTTTGATTGCATATGCCACGCGTGGCATATGATTATTTCATTGCATAACTGTGGCATACATTTACACCATGTTAAGTATATGGAGAGTGGAGAAAGACACAAACACTCCCTGCAGCATCTGGAACAGGAACAACACATCATGGTGTGAGGTCATTTATCATCATACCTGATAGTACACAACTGTTTGATGGCATGCAACTATTAGTCATAATTGCTCATGGTAAACACGTGTCTTTCATAATGTGTTTTGGTGCCCAGTTGGCTGTTTATGGCTCGTGGCTCGCAGGTGCAGCAGAGGGTACTTCAGTTTCTTCTTCATTAAGGCAGACACAGATTTGAGTTGACATCCTGGAATGGCACATTAGGGACTGAACGTCTTGAATGACCTTCTCTTGATAGTACCGGCAATTCTGATAGGAACTCTCTTTAGTGCCCTAGGTAGTATGCAAAGATAATAGGGTTATCCACCTTCCCACTGTATCGTTTCGCTATACGTATAGATATATGTCATATTACTGTTTAAAACATGCCGTTTCCCTCATTGCCTCTCAATGTTGCCTGTGCCTACTATGGTGCCGGCTGAACTTCTGTGTGTGTGCATGGGGGTGGGGGTTTGAGATCTGTGACAATTGGCACCCACCGTGACCAGGTTACACACGCTAAGACACGGCTGGCGCCACCTGGTCCCCCGCCCAGTCCCCGCCTCCGGTGAGAGATCAGTAGGAGTGAGGCAGGGCGGTAGAGTAGGAAACAGACTGGGCGTTATATCTGATAAGTGTTACGAACTCCCAGATGGGTAAATATTTGCCCCGATGCCATAAGGTGGTAAGGGCATATTTACGAATCCGGGAGTGAGTAATAATGATCAGAGTCTAGACCATGTCGGTTTTTCTTGTATTATACATCTTCAAATGCAATTAATGAATATGAGATTTCCTGCAATCCCCATTTGAAGTCAAATTTGGGTACACGAACCTGGGGCCCGTTAATAATCTAGGCTTGTGCACGAGGACCTTTTACTGTACCGCGTACAAGGGTTATCGTTTAGTAATATTTAAGATTGTTCGCTAAGACAGTACTTAGCCGTCCATAAGTTCGCAATAAATGTTGAATAAAGTTTACCCACATCGGCATTGGGTCTGCTTGGTGTACGGAAAAAGGTCTTCATTTACGATCCTAGATTAATCATCGGACCAGGATATAGCTCAATGGGATGTACACGATTTTTCCGATATAGGAAGCACATGTCAGTAAGTATAAGAACAATGCACAGGTGTAAAATACTGGTTGGGTGAGGCTGTACATGAAGGCATAGAAAGTGTTATGTAAGACAGACAAATGGACATGGATCAGATCGATAGGCGATAAAAGGTAGGGGGAACACGCCAGAGAAAGGGAGGCGAAAATGGCAATAATGGATAGTGAGGTGTTCGGGGAAGACCCATGGTGGCAGGTAGACTATTATGACAGGATGGTTTCAGATATCCTATATTTATGTCTGACAGAAACACAGTTTGGGTTGCATATGGATCATCGTATCTAAACCCATTTTTACTTTACACCGGAAATAATATCTTACAGCAAAAATGGAAGCAGGCCGGCCGTATAACAGTGCAATTCCAGGATACCGTAGTTCATATTTACGGTATAAGGGCCAGGGGTACGTTACTAGTAGACGTCCACTCATGGGTATACAATAAAGGGAAGGTTGTAGCAGGTCAACACAGGTCACAGGTCAGGGCCCAGGCGGGGCCGGGCGTGGAGGGGCCGGGGAGCAGTGCCGAGCAGGAGATCTGTGGGTAAAGCAGGGTTGCAGGCTGCTTGCTCTCAGACACAGATGACAGAGCCCAGATAACGGACGTACACCCCGGGCGTGAGACCCTGAGCGGGGTGGTAAACACCGGGCTTTCACCCCGCGCTGCCCGGCGCCCCCCGCCCCCGGGGAGATCCCGGCCGCGGGGGGAGGGGGGGGGGGAGGAAGGGGGAGGGGAGCAGGCCAATATTAGGCTTCTCCATTAACCCTGGAGGCGCAGACATTTTAAATGATTAGCGCCGCCGCTAGAGGCGCCCCGGTCGACGCATCCTGCCCGGCTGCCACCAGGTGGGGCTGCTGGGCGGTGGAGGAAGTGGTGTGTGTGTATGGGGGGGGGGGGGGTAGGGAGGGTCAGCTGACCGCGTGTTTAAGGTGCAGGAGCGGGGAGTTCGATGATTCCACTCCCTGCTTCTCCAGGGTCTTCAGGATGACCGCCACCTGGAGTGCTCCTGTGTATGAACCGTCCTGCTTCCCTTGTGACTCTCAGTGTCCTTCTCAGTTCCTATTTGTGAAAAACTAAAAATTCCCAGGATGATATACACTGATGGATGCCCTGTTGTCTCTATAAATTTAAATGTGATGATCTGCTGAATAGGATCCAAGCTTGTCGGATGATGGTTCCTAAAAAACGAAAGTGTATAATTTATTATGACACTAATTAGTAAGGTCCAGAGACCGATGTATAAGAACGTAGCAGAGTAAACATATCCACATAGAAGATACATGAAAACATTCGTTCAACATGAAAAAGGACGACCGACTACGATACCTATATATACGTCAGTTAATTGAGAAATCAAGAGTTAGCAAAGCTATAATGATACAAAGGATGTAATGGATAGAAAGAAGACTGTATGTAGCCCACATAGTCGCGCGACTAATCATTGTCATTCTTTTCAGTATCATTCTTTATTTTAACGCCTATAAAGCGTGTTTTCTATCAAGACGAATTCTCATCCCAAAGATAGTTCCCGATCGTCTTTGGGTGTCTGATTCGATTCTGACAGTGTCTGATTTACTGTTCGGGTGACATCAGTGTAATGGAACACATTAACATGGTGAGATGGTCGCCACTCATTCTAGTACACCGTTTTCTGCTAGGTGTCTTAACTGACCGTGTCCTCTGGTGTCCAATGGCATGAGGGGCATGACCTTGACCCATGGCTTATATACTTAGAGTGATTATATAAAGGTATGGTGGTATATTGAGGCGAATACAGAATGTGTATCATGATCATTTTGAAACAGAATGCAACTGTAACTGTAACCATGCCATATTAATTACAGTCTACAGGACCGGATGTTTCGAACTGGGGCGGGATTGCGATTGGGTGAAGTCAGAGAATTGGAACTTTTCAAAACCTATCGGCGGGGTGTCAGAATCGGAACAGATGTTAATATTTGAACTGTTTTCACTAGAATGAACCAGAAATCGGCAAAAGATGATATCCGACGAAGTCCGGACCAGCCCGGATCAGCCCGAACCAGCCCGATGTACTGATGGAACAGGCCCTTAAGATACTGACACGTCCGATCACACCTTTGCCCGACCAGAACGTCGGGTCAGTCATAATCGGTCATATATTTGTTGATATATGCCCAATCGGGCATTACTAACATAGGGATAATGCCCGATTATAATGAGTGAGAGTCGGGTACCACCGTACATCGACATCACTGTTCCCGACTATTCCCGATTATAATCGGCGATCGTGTCGGTAAGAATCGGTGATACATATCGATATATTATAGGCATATTATCGTAAAACTGGATGAGGTTTAATCTTGGCCACCGTATTCCACGACTGGAGTTTGACATAGTGACTTCATGAGGCGAAGCCGAGTGAAGTCCGGAGCCAAAACTTCAGGAGTGGAATGCGGTGGCCAAGATTAAAACGAATCAGGTTTTGATTTCATCCTATCTCCTCGATTTTGGAATATTACGTGATAACAATGCTGTATGCCACTAGTGGCATATAAAACTCCGTCAGCGTGGCATACGGAAACCCAATGTTAAGCCTATGGGATTTTATATTAGGGGTAGGATAAAACCCTTGGCTTTTTTCGTAGCCCATCATCGTACTCTGGTCTTGGGTTCTTGCTGTTTTTCATTGGGATTCTCACCCATCTCGGGCCTGTGAGAAAAACTGATATATCTATCCACCCTGCCCGCTCTCACATCAAATGCTTTGGGCGTCGAGAGAAAGAACCCACCTCCGTCTCGACCATTCCTTCACTACCAGAACTGTTTTCCTCCCTCTGTGATTGTAACACGTAATCAAAGGCGGCGAGCATGGCGCAGGAACCCAGTGAGAGGTACTCACCAAACAAACGCGAGCTGCTCATTCTGCCGTTAAAGGACGAGAATCCTTATTCATTCAAACAATGTAGCTCCTATTTCATTTATCTATTGCATTGTCAAGAGGTACATAAACCAGCCTCTGTTTATAACAGTTATTCTGGTTAATCAGGTAACACATCTTCACCTTGTTAAGGTGACTGCTCAACGCCTGCTCTCACCTATTCAAATAAGTACACCAGTTCTTATTGATGCATTGTTAAAGGGGATGATACTATTAAAAGTTTGTATTCATACTGGAGATTTATTCAGAGACACAGAAGCTTCTTCCAATTTCTCCACTTCCTCTAGATCCTGAATTAGTCAATATATTAGGAATATGAATATATATATATATATATATATATAAAGATATATACATTATATATATCTATGTATATGACAGTAACGTACAGATCACCTGGCCTGTTGTTGCCGAAAAACTTCCACCCGACCCAGCTGGATGTGAGTGCCTAACGCGAAGTTAGAATAAAGATCTAATTAGGGGGAAACCTTAGCAATCTTCTCCTGACCCCTTACCCGTGGTAACCCCTTATCTGGGGTGTTCCGTAGCGGGGGTTTACTGTACATTATTCAGACTAATGGAATCTGAGCTGAAGTGGTGCAAAGTAATATCTGAAACATACAAGTAGTATATGAAATGGGGAGCCACTTCAGGCTCACGTTTAATTTCAGTTGTATAAGCCATTTTCCACTTACCGATGCCAGATCGGTGAATGCAGACATCCATCAAAAGAGGGGTTCACCGTTTAATTGTACTTAGATTACGTAATAAAGCCACCATCGACTGACTTGGAGTGTTTGGAGGACAGTTCTATCGGTATGGACCTATCAAATGCAGTAGAAAGAAGGAATTCACAGCAATCTCACCGATTCTTAGATACCGACGTGCAGTCTCTGGTCACCACAGACCGACTTTTAGGAGAACTCAGTTAATCGGTGCAGTTTTCATCGGCCAGTGGAAAACGGCTTTTAAGTTGCATATATGCCCAGGGTGTACAGATATACTATATCCATATGTCTCAGCTAAAATAGATACGAGATAATGGACAGGGTTATGGAGTACATAAAGAAGATATTGCACAACGCAAGTGGAGGAGCTAATTGTGTTCATGGACGCAGAAGATGAAACAAAGTCCTGTAAACGATGAAGCAGAGAAATAGCACAATTTCATTTTATAATTGCATGTGTGCGCAGGGCATACATGATAAGACCACTTAAATTAAAACAAACCTACATATGAATTGGTACATATATCATAGCTAGAATAAAATACGATTTAATTAATAATGGGAAGTAGTATAAAGAGAAGATATAGCACTGCACAATAGGAGGTGTTATTTGTTTACATGGACTCAGAAGGTGAAGTAAAGGCCTGTAAAAGATGAAGCAGAGAAAGTCTCACAGAGAAGTTGGTGGTTAATGGTGTGAAACACGCCACGCACCCAGACCCGGCCACTGTTATATACGAGCTGACCACTCGGCGTTAATCATTCATGTTGAAACGGGTTTGATTAGTGGGTAGGTTCCTCAATAAATCCACCAGGTGGCGGGCGCGTCAATCCGTCTCTGTCTCCGTCTGACTGACAGAAAGTGGGAAAGTTAAGGGTAAGTTAAGGCTACTGTGTGAACTGTTTTCACTATCAGACTACTTTAATCTAACTCTGTCTGCCTGATGAATAGGCCGTTTTATTCATCGGTCTTTCAGGAAAAGTTCTTTCCAATGAGTACAATAAAGTATTACATGATGTTACATTCACCTATAATTTCATTGAAAGATGGACTAAAAGATGATGAACATTAAAAGAAGTTTATAAATCTATAGTGGAGGTTGAGTTAGACTATCTAGCAGGCTATCTATCACTCTGTCCAGTTCTCTGATTCTTTGAAGACTTCATTCAACTAGTGGATTTACATGTAGACGTAGCTATGGTTTTGAATAAAGACAAAGAATGATATATCATCAAAACACAGAACAGTATAGTACAGAAAAGCATAGATAATCATATAGAACGATTTTGGATGCGCAACAATCGTAATTTGGGCAAAGCCAAGTGAAGATTATGGCGCATCCAAACAAGTGGAGTAATGTCTATCTTTCAATTTAAGGGCGGCTCTGGATTTATCTTGCCCCTTAGAATAGCATCATAAAAACATAATAATTGCAAATCCGGGGATCTGCAATCCCGGCCGCTGATCGGTCAATCGCATATAACATCATCCTGCATCATTCTGCCATGGCCATGGCGTAGAATTATCACTTTACTGGGGTCATTGTTAAGTTGTTTTTTTAATTAAATGTTATTCCTATGGCTCAACTTGTACTAGGGGTGAGATAATGGCGCTTGACTCATATCTATAAATCCTAGTAGTTTTTAAGTTTGGGTGTGGGTTGATAGTAGGTGGATGATGACGATGATGATGGATCAGTGTATTTACATATTCAAAACACAGACAACTACGCTCACTGTGTATGTCTATAAGACATTATACATATTTTGGTATCAAGTGCCTCCATTTATCCATTTACCTGAACTATTCAACTCAACCTGAATCACCTCCTCATTCAGAACTTATATTCTCCCTCTCTCCCGATATCAAGGAGGAAATGTAGGCATGAGCTTTAAAAGGATAAGCTAACCACCTTTATTTAAAGGAGATGGTATGCTGTCATTTATATCATGACGAATTATGTTTACAACTGCCCATAATTCAACTGGCGGATCATCCTGGTTTAGAGAGACCTGCTCTAACTGGGTAGCGGTCTATAAACAGTGGCGTGGGTCACCAACATGTTGAATTTATCCATTTCCCGGTTTCCATTGTAACATAACAATTTTTTTAAATCATATGAAATTGTTTTTCTTAAGTGATAACCTCATTGGTCCTCTTCATATTTGATATACATAAAGATCCCTAGGTGATGCATTTATTGTAACAGAAACTATTCATAAGTAGGAGGTTTTGTGTAGCCATATCAATCAAATTTGTGTTATTATAGAATTCTATGCATATCTTGCCTTATACGATATAGCGGAGTGAGGAGGGGGCGGGGGTTAACACTCCCTCTGGTGGCGGTCAGGGGTGGAGGCGCGTCATGACAGTTGTTTACCGGCCCGGGCGGCTCCCACTTCCGGCCCGCCCGGATCATAGTGGATCAGCCCCGGATGCCGCCCGGATTACACCGACATGACACAATAAGCCCGCGCTATCCATGTTCCCGGGCGCCGTGGATAAATATGGATCGGCGGTGCTATGAATAGGAAAGTTGGCGGCGGTTGACACGGCGGTCGGCGGTTTAGAGGACGGCAGGCTGCAGAGATCGATCCTAAAACAATTGACTGAGGAGAAAAAAACACCAACAGCACAACAAAGGATGAGGGCGCATGCGCGACGCGGGTTTAACGGGGCGGAATCCCTGGCGGTTAAAGTGACGGAAATTGGATGATTGTCGAACCTGTATTAGACATGTTCTCTGTGCTTGATTTAATTAGGGATTCTATTTTCAGTTTTATTGTTGAATGATTTTATCCATTTAATTTCATTGCAAATAGTATTGCCGCAGAAGATGATAATGATTCCATAATGCTAAAGATGAATTCATGATTTGGTGATTACGCACAAGGAGATGGATTTGATGTGGTATGACCACTGGAAAACACAATTAGTACTTGAACTTAAACTCTTACATATACGCGTGCCTACACACTCCCAACACTCCACCCCATTCCACAAGCATACTCACCTAAGTACACACGCATAGGGCCGCTCACATTCAAATGTGGACTTACATACTCCCACCTACACATAACATTACTTATACACACTAACACTACATACGTATACATACATAAAGACACATACCTACAACAACATACTCACATATATCCTTGTCCAAACCACCACATACCTTGCCCGCCATACACACATACACCCCCTAGGTGTAATACATGTAACACGCAGCCAAGCATGTATACATACCTGAAGACATACTCCACACATCTACCCCAACCCCACACCTTCCCCTAAATACACACATATATACTCTATACACATACCTATGGTACTTACCTGCAACAACAAACTCCCACTCGAATACCCCAACTGCACATATCTTCCCCTATACACACACTCACATCCCCTACACATGTACTTATGGTCACTTACCAACAACAACATACTCCCACGCCAATACCCAAACCCCTAACACCTTCCCCTTCATACACACATACATTCACTACACACATACCCATGAGCATTTACCTATAACAGCATACTCCCACACACCAATGCCCCAACCCGACACATCTTCTCCTACACACACACATGTGTAGACCCACCCATACATACATACCTTTCGATACAAACAAACACACTCCCGTACAGCCAAACCCTGGCCCACGCACACCCTCACGTACATGCACACACACGTACAGACACACACGCAGACCCACAACACGATGCCAATTCACAGTAAAATAAATAATTGATCATTCCATCTGTAAAAACGGAGATTAAGCCAAAGTCAAAGCGAACACTCAAAATGAATTGGAAAAGATTGATCTCCAAGTTCAAATTAATAAAAGCTTAATCAACGAATTAGGAGATTACATGATCATGTAGGGGCGGGTCAAGGCGGCTCGGAGGGGGTACCGTAGGTGCAGGAGGTAGGTCAAGGGGTGAGGGATACGTGTCTGAGGGGTAAATGCACAGGTTTTTGTATTGTATGGTTGAGGTGGCTAAGGTGGATGTATACAAACCCAATCCACTGAGCTCCCAACACACTCCGACAAGCGTTCTAACACACACCGACACAAAATGATACAGAATTCTTTATCCTTCGGACACAGCGACGATGCGATAATTTAGTGTCCCACCCTGACCCACTACACCACCGAATTTCTCAACTATCCAACAAGGCTGTAATCCGGGAATCTTTATTCATAACCAAGTCGTATCAATGAGTGAAGGCCCTGAAAGAATTACCTCGGAATCTCAAATGCGGGGCCGCCGTTAAAGGGAGAAATCTGCAACTTGAGGCATTTTGGCTAGGAACGGAATCCCCTATCTTAGTTTCAAATTTTACAAATCATTATTGTCTACACGATTTACAGTTCCAGATAATTCATATCGATGTAAAATTATGTACATTCTACATCGCCAAGAAGACGATACCTCAACAAGGACCATTTACGTCCGTCTAGCAGGGTTCTCGCATTGGTAGGTGTTCGTCCAGCTAGGGAGGTGTACAATCAAGTGAAAAATTCTGCTGGAGAAGCATCGCGTTTCGGATTTTGTACAAGAACTAGTCGTATAGAGATAGGCGCTTTCGTAATTTTAGGTTTTATTTTTATATTTGTAATTTCAATTCTATACATCAGCAATTTATAGAATATGCTTGCTTATTTCTATTGTACATGTTCTCATAATGGACTTTAATCTGGCATGGAGATTTAACTGTAAAATCTACAGTTCAGCCACTCTCTCCCACTGTGTCTTCATGAACCTTGATCACTCCTGCACCGTCCCACTGGTAGTTGTTCCTATCACCTTGTCTGTGTGCGTGTAGGTATTCACAAAGGTTGGGATTGCTGGTCTGAGTATAGCCTTTGAAAGCCTAGGAAACATCGTTGCAGGAAATATTTTTCGAAATTACCTCTGATTATTATAGAAATTCAGCCGTCACCTTACTGTAGTTGTTCCTGTTAGATTGTTTTGGTTGGTGTATGTGGGCCTGCAGGTTGTGTTTTCGTTGGTGTAGGTGGGCCTGTTGATGCCCGCTGAGACGTTGTAATGAGGCCCTCTACCGGCAGACACCCGAAGCCCATGTCAACACGCGTACACCCACACCCCATCGCCGATGGTCAACAGACACTGACTCCGATGACCGCACGCAGCCAAGCGTCACACGAAATGTGAGCCCCACAAAAGTTTACCCTCCTTCCATTCCTCGCGACACCCAAACACCCCACACAGAATCTCCCTCCCCCTCCGCTCCCCACCCCACACCAGCCGCTGGAGTTTCCATGGGGACGCCTCGTCGCCAAGACAGATGGGCGCCATGACAACCAACCAGCAGGAATTAAACGCCGGCGTCTGGAGAAGCAGACGACAACAGGTTGCGGCGCGCGGCGGCGGGAAAAGCCGCTGCTGGTGCGCGGCGCGCGCTTTATGAATCGTATCAATATTTTAGGAGGGTCGGGACCCCGGGCGGGGTGTGTCAATGGAGCCACTTCATGGCGCGCGCAGGGGGCCAGTGTTTGGCGCGCCTATTTGCCGGTCGGGACGGGTCACACAGCGGATTGAATTATCAGCGCCCCGTATTAGATTAGGGCGCGATGGAAGTGTCATGGGGTAATGGGGGAGCGCCAGTGATCCGGGAGCACGCGCGGGGGAAAGGGGTGCGACGCCGGGGACCGCACAATGAAAAATCACCCTCCATTCCCCTCTGCACCTCCCCCTTGACATTACTCCTACTCCGACCGGGTGTGTTTGGCAGGACTGACTTCTCGAGCAGAACGTGAACTGAACGTGAGGAGAACGTGAGCAGCTCCCCTCACAATGAGACCTTCTCATACACTCTCCCTGCGGAGGTTTTGGTTTCAGTCTCCCCATTCACTCCATGTGGATCAGGTCCATGGTAGCCTGTAATCATCACATCCACAGCGCTCAAAGGACAAAATATAACACTGGAAGGTTGGCCTTCGTGTAATGACACTTAGTGCTACAATAGAAACAGGGTAGACAGGGTTTAACGTGGGGAAGAGGGTAAGGCTATATTGGGGTTTCCATGGGTCAGATAGATTAGTAGGTGAGTGTGCAGGATCTCTAAATGAATGAAAGGGGTAGGGTGAAGGGTGTTCACGGGCGTGGGTGTACAAGCAGATGAAACATGCCTGAAACGGAAATGGAGGTCGGGCGCACTAACGGGGTACATTTGATCCAGACGTAGAAAAGAAATAAGGGATTAACTATAGGCTTTAGGGTAGAGCTAAAATGCTGGTTCATCAGTTTATGGAATACAGAAAAGTTTGTTCAATCCTTCTAAAAATGGTTTGATAAGACAATCATATTCATAATATTTTCAGGAATTGAAAAGTTGTTATTTGACATGAAAATAAACAAGAGAAGAAATGCAATAGGATGACGTGGGTCCTGGTAGTTTCCCCTACTTCTAGAGTTTGAATTATTTGAAATAGCAATTTCGTAGAATTCCCACATTAGGTTCAATCTTTCTACAGTTAACCATTACTGAAAGCTACCTCTTTTTAAAGAGACAGATGATCATATGTTCCAAACCACTATTTTATCTACACATTTTCTCACTGTGAATTTTCAAAGATGCTGGATTTCAAAAGGTGAGTTAGTGCGAAGTGGGGAGCGGTGATTGTTTAGTAGAAAGGTTGTGAAGCCAGTGGGTAACTGTACCTTATTGACATTTCACACCAGTCAGGGGCCAATCAGCTGATTTGCTGTTTAATGCTGATGGATAGACGAGAGTGCAGTTAATAAAGGAATTAAACCAGACATGGAAGAAAATAATCAGTAGGAATTATATAAGTAACTAACCATGATGTATGGTTGTAATTGCAGACATGATCTTGCTAGGCCTAAATGAACCGACCTGGAAGTATGTAAAGGTCATTAAGTACACACTCTTTTGAATGCCCACATTGGACAGAAGTATGAGAACTAGAAATACAAGTCTGTATGCATTCTAATCTCAGGGAACAAAGCGTGACATATTGCATTTTGAGAAAATATCTATTGCTCCCATTAATAAAAAAGCTCAGATTCATTTCATGTCTGATATTCAATGATAGGAATAGGGTATGAGTAAAGTACTGGCGTATATATGAGGAAAGTGAGGAAGGGGATGTGTCGGACATCATACCATCCCAAATACGACTTAATGTGTCAGTGATTATAGACGCGGCAGTTCATAATAGTAACATATATGACAAAAAGGAAACCAAAAATATTCTCTGTGAGGAAAGACTAAAGGAAAGGATTAAATGAATACAACATCAACCTATTTTAAATCAGTTTTGTTAATCACATCAGCAAGAACTAAAACTGAGGTTTTATCAACGGCTGGTTGATACTGTATAGATGTAGGAAGACCAAGACACAAACCTATATCGATGACTTTCTGCCACGGGTCTAATACAATTAGTAAAACTGGCGTGTAGAGTGAGCCACAAGCCAAGAGTGTATTAACTGTTCAGAGCGATTCACACAGTGCTCCCAGTAGGGAATGGGCAATAAGGAAGTTGCTCCATTTTGAGCCGACACCCACCCCCTACAATCTCACTCATTTCCCGTAACCCCCTTTATCTGTCTCACATCCTTTGTCCTCTAGTCCCCCGTCCTGCTCTCCTGGGGTCTGTTGGAAAACTTATGTCTACGAAAGTACAGGGTACAAGGAGACCTCGTATGAGGGTTACCATTTAATAATATTCAAGCTCGTTCACTAAGACAGTCCTATCTGACCGAAGGTCGTCCATAAATGTTGAATAAAATTGACCCCACATCGTCTCTTGGTCTCATGTACGAACCTAGATTATTCAACAGGCACTCTGTATCCTCTATTTACATAGCCTTACCCATTGCTTTGTTTCATATCTTTGCATAGTGGCTTATACGTTTGCCGACGTTTAGATTATATACTCGCTTCCCATCTCCTTCACTCATTTCCTATAATTCTGTCCTCTCTCTGCATCTCTCCTTTCCATGACCCTTCCCTATCTTGATATGTATCCATCTATGGCAGGGATGCTAGACTTTCACTCTACCCTCCGCTAATCATTCCCATCTGTATCCCTTTAACTGTACCTCACAGCAACTCCCCTTATCAGTCCCCATTCCCTGTATACCGGTCCCTTTCCTCCTGTTTCCCACCCCCTTCCTTTTCCCATATCTGTCCTAATACCCATCTCCGAACCATCTAGCTCCCGACGCCGATGCTCCATCACCGTTCACATGCCCCATGCTCAAAGTCAAATCCCTGTTCCCCATCTCCAATTCCCTTTCTTATTTCTACTCCAATCTCCATTTTAACTCCAATCTCCTAAAAGTCGTCCATTGACCGTGTAACCGCCGTCAACTGTCTCTGAAACTATTTCACTATTCCCCAGCCCCTATAGGGCACATAGCAATTGTGTTATGGAAGCAGCCATCTTGCCCCCCCGTCCCGATGTTACACCAGGTGGCGGGTCCACTTATCAATATATTTCATTATACATTTGTTTTGGTTTGCCATAAAAGGGTTTTAGCCTCGTCTCATGATTATCTTTAGATTATGAACAGAAATAGTTGTTGTCCCCCAACTACAGTGGTGCTATCTTACAATTCCCTGTTGAGTGATGGTGGAACTCGCAATCGCTCTGGGCCTTATACTCGGTTCCCATCTCTTGTTCTTTTCCCCTTCTTTTGTTTCCCACCTTTTATCTAATGTATGTCCCCTATCCACATCTTCAATTCCTTTACCCCAACCATCGTCTCCCTCCAAGGTAAGCCTACCCCGATGGTATGTCCCATGGCCTCACCCCATACCCCTGTCCTGATGCTCATATCTTATTTCTTCCCCTTCTACCGCTCACGAGACACTATGCTTAATCCCTATTATCTTGAACATGTCCTATCACCATATTCAAACTGATCCAAATGCTATGTCCTATGGTCCCGCCCCTATCCTTGTTCGCTCCCCTTTTAATTTCCATCTTTCTCCGTCCCTAATCTCATCTCCCGACCTTCGCACCGCTCCCCACCTCAATGGTAAAACCTTTGTCCCAAACCCTCACTCCAGTCCACATGGCATGTAAGGGGGTTAACACACTGACGGGGTGTGTGGGGGATTACGGAGGAGGGGTGTGAGAGGGCGGGGTGATCAGGTGGCGTTATGAGCCCGTGTTTGAGACCCGTGTTTGCCCGCCGTGTCGGCGACGATTGCCCGTTGTCCGTAACCCGTACACTGTCTTTTTACCCCGTCCTCCTTCCCCCTCCTACCTCTCCTGCATTGGAGGAAATCATGAGGAAGAATAGGATAGGGTTTATAGGCAGGATTGCTTCGGTGGCACGCCACTTCAATGATACACTCCTTTATTACTCACCTATTACAAAGTCTCCATTGAAAACGTATGAACCGCAGTGAACCTCTACCTATAGGTTATTAGGAGAGTGAATCGTGGCTATGGCATGTGAGGAATAGTCGTTGTTGGCAACTTATTATACTCGCTACCCTCATATATTAATACACGTCAACGGCTCTTCGTATACAACCGTCATCCACAATTTTATCCCAGTTATTTTTGTGTATGTGAGCAGTGTTTTATGTAATCTCGGGCCCCTCCTAATGGGACCCTTTCCTCGGCGACCAGGCTGAAGCTGTGTCTATGTAGTCCGTCGTATGAGGGAAACATGATCATTCTGGTACATTCTGGTACTTTTTTTCTTTTTTTTGGGGGGGGGGGGGCGGGGGTGAGAAGAAGTGCCTTTGACGGTATGATTCACATACGTGTTTTCAACTATTTATGTCCTACCAGACGGCGTACAGTGTGAGACTCGGACAGGTACATCAGAAAACAATATGATACGGAACAGCATATTGACCAGACAGGATGTAAAAATCTAAATCAAATACCGCCGCTAACCATGATAGTAGGTCTATGTAGTTGCAACGTGAACAATGCACAGTGATAACAAATGACTTTTATTACATTGCATTAGGAAAAGGTTACCAGTGATCTGTTGTGCAGACAACCACAGACAAAACCCAGATAAAATTGTGTTCCTGTTTTGCAAGGTTGTCTTTCTGAGGCAAAACAATGGATTTCAAGAGCACGTAGCTCTCCAACTATCCTACTGTTTTCCGTTATATTCAGAAAAGAAACCTCTCAGTAGATTTACAAGCAGAGTAAACTATGATCTGTAATTAAGATACAGGAATCACAGATATGGGAAAAGGCTAATTTCTAAAAGATATATTTTTGAGTTAGGCCCGGCGTCCACCTACTACGATATGGCACCGATATGCCCTACGATGCACCTCCCGATAAAAAATCAAAATCGCGTCGGAAGGTCCCCTAATATCGGGGCAGTTGACCACGTTTCTACGATTAGACACCGATAAAACCCCCATGCAATGCGTAGTGGATTGGCATGTCTAGACATATGTCTACGATTTTGCACCTTCCCGATATGGCACCGATTTTGACATTTTGTATCGGTGCCATATCGGGAGTTCTACGATTCTATCGTAGTAGGTGGACGCTGGGCCTAAAACCCACAACCACAAATCGACTGGGATATGATTACCAAGTATCAGTATACATCTTACAACAGTAGTTTCAATCATCATTGCCTTCTTCAGGGTTCAATTAGAAACTGAATTTCATTGCACTCTTTCAACTATCCCCAAATAATGAAACAAAATCGGTACATTCATCACTGGGCGGGATTTCGCCTTAACCGCCTCGTCCACAGCACTAAGCAAGTACGGCACGAACCCTCCCTGACCTTCTCCGACCTTTCTGACTGGTTCCTTGTTTTGTAAATACTCTTAATTAAGACGACGCCGCGCCGCCCGCCCTCACCTCCAGTTTACCCTCCGGAGGGCGCCACTGACGCCTCGACGCATACAGCAATACGCGGTACCAGTCTGAGAGATGAGGAGAGATGGGAGGAGAGACAGCTGGAGGAGGGAGGGTTAAACTTGGTTAAATTCTAGTTTAGCTCTGCCGTCACTTACCACTACGAATGATGCTACCACGCAGGTGCCCATTGGAGTCCGATGAAAAACACTCCTCGCTCTATCTGAGGATTTATCTATAGATCTGCATCTTATGATAATTAACATGAAATAGAGGGACGAAATAGAATTTTGATTGGGAAAGATAGAAGTATAAGGGAATTTCTAACCTTTCGCTAATAAGACAATGGTATAGTTCTATTTAAGACTTTATATGCAATGCATGCATACGTTGCTACGATAAATACGCACAGATACAGTTCGTGTTTTTCACTTCAAAGTATACCTGTTTATCATAAATGAATGGACTCAAATAAAGGGAATAGCGGTGATCAGATAAAGAATAAAGTCTTTGTTACAAGGTCAAAGGTGGTATGCTTTTGAATGAAATATCAATATACTAATTCCGATATTATTGGTGTGTAATTTCAACTTTTTTTTATATATTTTTTTTATATTTCGTTCTTTATACTGCCTCCAATCATTTTGGGTAATTGGCTCATGTCTTTTTCATGAAATTTTTTTTCCAAGATATCATGGATCACCACAAACACGACCGAGACATTTGAAATTCCCGCCTGTTGACGTCATGATATCTTCACGTGCATTGTAATAAATGGTGTGTAAAACGCTGCTCTCAGTGGGCAGAGACACTATAATAACTATTCATAACTATTCATATTGAGAACTTCCCGTACTGTACCCCAACACCACCCGGATCTATAGCGGCCTGTCAGAGATTGGCTTCCGAGAGGAGACCGCCCGAAAGGCGTATGATACGCATTATTACCCGCCTAATACAGATTCTCAATACTAAACTTAAAGAGCGTGCAGATCGCTACTGAGTCGAAAAAGGTCCACAGTGTGCAAAGTAGTGCGGGAGAATATCGGCAGCTATTTTTTCTTTCCATTGATAACTTTTATTTGGAAAGATGAATGATAAATGCAACATCACCAAGATCTGCATGGTCGTATTCTCCTTGTAGTCAGCACTGCGCAATACTACGCACCAACTACGTGAAGAATACGACACAGATCAAAGTCATGGTTATATTGCGTATTTACTCAATCCTCCATATAATATCGGAATGCAGCATTTTCACCCGATTGTCCACCGATTATGTGATAACTGTAAAATCAGTTTTCAGGTAGTGGCTCTTGAGAGCCTTTCCACCTGATGACTGGAATAGGGACACCGATTACTGTAGTATAGATCCCTAGCATGTTTTTCATAGCACTAAATGTAGAATCGTTGACGCACCTTCGATTATTATATGCAACCGGTTTGAACTTACCTGTAAGGCAATTAGTCGTAAGGTGGTGAAAAATTACGTAAATGTGGGAATAAAAAATAATCATCGGCATGAAGTTTTTATTCCCGTTTCCACCTGACGATTATGTGCCTTGAAACTGGCAAATAGTCGACATGTGGTGACAACAGCCAGAATCTATGGCCAGAATCGTCAGGTAGAAATGCCGCATGAAGGTCATCATTTCACGACCACGCTCTGACAACCAATCGTGGCGGGGCTTGGCTTGTGGCCGGCGTGCGGTCGCTTTCTTGTGGTAAGGGCATCTAGCACGCCGGGCGCCGGCGAGAAAGGCGGCTCGTGAGCGGCATCATGGCCGTGTCGACTTCCGGCAGCTACATCCGGGCTCTTTGCGGCGGCGAGTCGAGCGACACTGCGCGTCCCGGGAAAGCAGGATTTAGATGCGAAATCCCGCGAGTTCTTTTGTATTCAGTACTTCAAATTGGTTTTTTTCCACCACATAACATCTTTATGTTAAAACCCAATAATACAAAGACGAAACAACACTGCTTCGTTTTATAACCTACCACATACAAAACGTGTAATTTTCGGTACTACCCGCTTGAAGAGTCTACCGCACATAGAGACAGAGTGAACCCGACCTAGGGTTGGAGACTGTAGGCCCACGAGAGTGAGATTCTCGTGCAGTGAAAAACTCGAACCTGTCCTTTTTTTTGTGGGACTCTACTCAGACAAACTTATTCTTTTATGATTCATTTCGAGTCATGCCGAAATCAAAGTTTAATATTGTAGTTTTCTGATCTACTTTTCTCGTGAGAAACAATGCGATCTCAACTTTCGCTGGTAGCCCTTTCAAAAATATGCTGATTACCCCCACCGACCACCAGCCTAGGTATTTCGCCCTACCAGAGCATCTGCCTTTGTGGAGCAGTCAGTAGAGCGTTTGGTACAGAATGCGAGTGTTGGGTGTTCGAACCCCGCTTTCGGTAATTCCGAGTTACATTTTCCCCTCTAACTCAGAATCGACGAAGTAACTAGTATTTCATAAAGAAACGTCAGCTGAACTAATTTGATATAAATGTCTCTAAATTTAGTCAATATCAAAGGAAAATGTTATCTTTCTTTGATGAAGCTTAAGCTTTAATGCATTATTCTTTGTTGAGGCATCTTTTGAATATAGATACACAACACCACAAACCTCCTTCAGCCACATAGCATACATCTGAACATATGTGCTAATTTGGTGATGCTAATGTTGTGTCAACCAAAAGATGACCATTTCGGTTAAGAATCTAATTTTCCGAGGTGTCGTGGCATGTATGAGTGACACTCGGAAACACCCTAGGCCAGCAGGTAATCCGCGCATTCCTCATTAGCATTTATACAATGCAGGGTAAATAACATTAATGATCAACAAGCTTATCAAGTCGGGAGGAAATCCAGCAATTAATCCCAGAGTCTGAGGCAAGGCGGGTTAATATCCCCTGGCCATGATGACGACAGGCGAGGTTTTAAAAAGGGAAATCCGCTATGAAAACCGGACCACTGTGATATGAGCTCCCCGTTTCTGGGTGATAATTGGGGCATTGTGTAGTCTGCGCATGCCCAGGTGGTCAGAGTGAGGCTCTTGACAGGTTACGTCACGAGTTAATGACGTGGGGGCGCGTCACGGTGTCCATACGTCACCGTCACGCTATAGGATGACGCCCCCTGGTGTCAACATGAAACTCGGACCTTGTCAGTAAACTAAAACTAACACAAGAGGGCGTCGTAATAAGCGAATCGTAGAAGCGTGACCTACGCCCCCTCCCACCCCCACGACCCCGCTACCGCCATAATGCCTCCTGTCATATCAGCTGTACCTCCAAATCTACCATCAACCATCAACGATGGGAGCTTGATTCATCTACTGTATTGACTGCGTTAAAGAGTGAAACCAAATTACCTAACTCTACGATACCAATCACTATCTACCCTCAACGATCAACGATGGGAGTATACTAACGGCGGCTTAATTTGTCCTTACTACATTGGCGGTTGCAACAAATGAAGCATCATTACTTAATTTATCGTATTGCTCACCAAGCGGAAAAAGGCCTTACCTTACAGTACATGAGAAACGTCTTGTGAGACCCGAATACTTCATATTATATTAATTCGTATTATGCGTTCCCACATTAAATTGTAACGATAGATGCCCTCTATATACCTTATCCTTTGTTCTATATAAAGACCACAGTTTGCCCTTGGTTAAGTATTTCTAGAAAATTATTAAGTTTTGAACTAAAAAGCACAGCATCTTCAAATTCAAATATACGCTGACGGTGGATTTTTCTCGAATATAAGATCAGATTGCATTCACTGCCTCCCCAATTTCATCCAAAATTTGTTTAAAAACAGGTGCACACGAAAGTTTACCCACATGGTGATTCGACGAATGATGTGCCGCAAAATCACAAACTTACACTCAAATACTGATAATAAATAGTCGACAACATTGACATGGCATACATAACACAGTATGCGACCCTTCAAAGGAAAATGCCAATATGCACTGAAATGTTTGTAAAGAAATCAATTTTTATTATTGTCATCGATTCATCCGATTATAATTACAACGACCAGAAAACCATAAGTCTTTCCACCACACATAGACTCAAACGATAAAAGACATCAAACATTAGATCAAGAAAAATTATTTTTAGAAAAGCAGAACTTATAGACATCCCCAAAACGAAATAGAAATCCTACATGCATACAAGCAGGTATTAATGCAGATAACTATTGGTAAAAATAAAGCCGAACGACAAATTTCTTTCGTTTCAAACGAAATTGCTACTGAGCCCAACATGAAAACCCATGTGTGTCCCTCTGTATAAACATATATGTTTTCTTTTTCTAAACGCTGTCCAAATTTCGAGACGAAAATCCATTTCCTTTTAAGAGTGTGGCCGACATTAACTGCAGTCCTCAGATTGAAGTCGTCGTTTGATATTCACCTGTCAGGGGGCGCTGGCGGCCGAGGAGTGGGCCGACCTGCCCCTCAGCGCCTGAAAAGAAATAAATCCATCTAAATTCCGCGCCACTCGACCGAGTTCATTTGTGCGCACGCGGGGCGGGCATTGTGTCGGTGAGTGGCCGCCCCACTTTATGAGCGGCTCGGAGCTGCTCGGGGCCGCTGGACGCGAGCCGCTGTGGGTATACATCCAGCCGGTCCCGCCTCCCCAGAGAGCCGCCCTCAAGGAGGGGGAGGTGCAGTGTGGGGGTGCAGGACGGGGTGGGGGTATTGGAGGAGTAGGGTGGGTGAGGGGTGGAGGTTGGTACAAGCCACGGAAGGAGGAAGAGAAGGAAGAAAGTAGGTATACTGAGAGACGGGGATGTTGGAATAGGTGAGGAAGAGGCGGAGGGGATATCGGGTGGAGAAAGACAGGAAAAAAATCAAAGAATAAAAATTACCCCAACCCCTCCACCCAAAAAACCCAAACAATTAAAAGGGAAAAAAGCGGAAATTATGAGAAATGAGGGGAGAGTGCAGGAAGAGAGGTGCAAGTGAATGGAGAAGAGAGGCAAAGGTTGAAATGAATAGTGGAACAAAAAGGATTGGAGCACGGCAGGAAGAAGGATGCCGAGGAATGGTGAGAAATAAGGGAGACCTGGCGGAGGCAATGGCAGCAAAGATCAAATGTTAGAGGCTGAAAATACTGGAGATATAGAGAGATATAGCAAACCAGACAGAATACTAACGATGCAGTGAAGGTGTATTGGAGGAGAAGCAGGAATCACTGATAGAAGACCAGGTGGCCAAGTAAAAACGGAGAATGGAGTAGTATATAGTCCTGGCATGGCGGGAGGTGGTATAGGGAAAGAGAAGGGATGTAAAGGCCAGCGGGTGGCGGGTGGGCGGGTGGGGGCCGGGTGGCGGGCCGTCACAGGTTGGTGGCTGATTTGATTTGTTCCCGCCGGCCCGTGTATTTCGCTCACTTATGTGGGAGCCGCGCGCTCCATTTGAGTGGTAAATTTATATTCCTGACATTTACTGGCGTATAATAAGATTTGGCCGCTTCCCGCTGCCCTAATGAAGACGTTCAGTTTAAATTAGCCCGCCCTCGGCCCCAATACACTTGACACTGCAGGAAGACAAGCTTATTAAGCGGCCGCGGCCCGGGGGCTTGGGGAGGGGGGCTGGGGTGTGGGGCGTGTCATTGCCGGGTAGTCTTATCGGTCTAACCCCCTCTTCTCCATGGTCCACCACCCCCTCCCATACATCAGAACAGGCCTAATGAACCCCGGGCCCCCCCAAACTTTGTGACAAAGTACGGCGCATATATCTTACTTGCGGACTGCTCGGCGCAAATCAAATGAGTTCCGGCAGAGATGCATCGGTGGCGCGGCGGGCGGGCGCGGTGACGTTGGAGCGGGTAGCAGTGGTGGCCAGCGCCGACTCCAGCATGAGATGGACTTACTTATGTATACAGCTCGGCGGTGCTGCAGGCCGGATAATAGAGAGATGTGGGGACTGACGGGGGTGATGTTTACATATCTGATTAATCAGCCCATCTTCGCGTGGTGTACATACACGAGGCATTCACTGCTGTTAATCCCACATACGTCTTCTGCTCTGAGCAGCTTTGAGCCGTTCAAATCAGCTCTGAACAGCTCTGAGAGTACTGTACAGCTCTGAGCAGTACTGAGCGGTACTGAACAGTACGGTACAGCTATAAACAACTCTAAGTAGCTCTGAGTAACTCTGAACAGCTCCCAGCAATACCTAACAGCACCGAATAACACTGAGCAGCACAGAACATCACAGAACACCACTTTGAAGCCAATGGCGGCTCCGAACAGCAATGAACATCATTGAGCAGCTCTTGGGAGCTTTTTGTAACAGAATACAGCATTAAGAAGCATTTGATAGCATAGCGCAACAGTGCGTAGTACTGGTGACAATTGAAGGAGCTTTGGGCAGGTCCGAGAAGCACAAACCAGCACAGCGCATCTCTGAATACCACGAAGCAGCACAGAGCATCTTTGAGCACTACAAGGGAACACAGAACAGCTCTGAGAAGCTGTTTGACTGATATCTGGTAAGCAATGAGCAGCTCACCAAAGACCAACCAATGACCGAGCTAGCAGACAAAGCACACCGGCAGCAAAGACCCTGCAATATGTATGCTCGCCACCAGTCTGTCCGGCCATACACTATTAGTCAGGTCCAGGCGACGACTTAGAGGGCGCTCCCCGAGCAGCTCCGAGCAGCTCCGGCCGAGGCGCCGAGAGGAAGGCAAAGGAGGGGGGAGTGGGGGTCAGGGGTGTCGCGTGGCCCCCGCCGCAAAAAGCCTCCATTTCATTGAATTAAGGCGCGTCCACCGATATGTAAATGGCATTAGGTGGGAACGGCTTGTTGCCAAGATTCCCATCTGCAATTCCATCGGGCTTGGAGGGCAGCGCACGGGGAGGGCGGGAAGGGAGGGGCAGGGTGGGATGAGGGGGCATTAGTCAAGGAGGTGAGCAGTTCAAAGTTACTCACACTTCACACTAGAGCGGCTCGTTCTGCAATGAGCAATTTACTCAGAATTCATTTGACCCCACCTGACATACATGCATATCATGCACGGATAGATATGTAAATAAATGTTGATATGCATATATACAGGCACACATGTCAACATACCTAAAATGAATACATACATGAAGGCATACATAAAGGCAAACATAGGTAACATCACAAAACTTATATATATATTATTACAAACATAGCCTAGAACTACATTGAGTTAATTAGAATTGAGATAAATATACATGTGAATGCACAAGGATATATAAAGACACATACTTAGGCGAGTGTTCAGGACTTTTTTTTGAGATATTCTACATCAAATGTCTGGTCACATTTCTGAGGTCAGGGTGTTGAATACATAGGATGTTTTCTATGTTATCCTTTGTAATCTAGCAAACTATGCCTGGACGCAACACTTCGGAAAAAGAATTGATTGTAATGATACTTGAGTTTGCTTTGGCCTTGTAATGTACTTCAAATTTTGCACATGGTATGTAGTTTAACAAGGTACATCTAATGAGGGACTTAAACTTATATAAAGTAAACCATTTGACATTACGTGTTGTAGTGAGAAATCTATTAATGACCGAATGGCATCTAGACAGAATATCCGTGGAGTTTCTACATTATACAGCGAGATTCCAATACTAGCTGACCGTATGTATCTACATCCTTTACACTCCACATATAAGATGAGATAGGAATCTGATGTACTCTTATAATTCCGATGGTATAACCAGGCTACATGATGCTCTTTTACTTTAAGGTGGTGCGACCAAATTGTTAAGCATTCATAAGCAGTCTGTTTTGAAGAATGGAGCAAATGTATAGAACAATCCGTCGTAGAACAAGAAATACTTTTTTTTCCCCCTTTTTTTTTGGGCAATTTTTAAGGGAATATTGTGTTACACAATCACCGAATTCGGCTATATGGCCGTTCTTCCACTCGGGCCCTAGACCCCTACTCCTCATTCTAATGGCGGGTGTTAAGCCAAATGGGCAGTGGGTACCATTTTTGTATAAGTCTTTGGTATGATACTCCAACACTTAATGACTTCAAGGAACTGTCAAAAGCACGTACGTTAAGGCCCGGCGTCCACCTACTACGATATGGCACCGATATGGTCTACGATGCACCTCCCGATACAAAAATTAAAAACGCGTCGGAAGGTCACCTAATATCGGGGCAGTTGACCACGTTTCTGCGATTAGACACCGATAAAAACCCCATACAATGTGTGGTGGATTGGTATGTCTAGACATATGTCTACGATTTTGCACCTTCCCGATATGTCTCCGATATTTGCTTTTTGTATCGGTGCCATATCGGTAGGTCTAAATTTCTATCGTAGTAGGTGGACGCCAGGCCTTAGTAAGATGCATGCATACCAATTGCAGAATGACTTCGTATAGAATTTGTGATATGTAATTGGCTTGCAACTTTGATTTAAGAGGAAAGTGGAGAGTGATAAAGCAACTCATTTCTCATTTATGCGGGGCACCCCGTTAATGGGGCCACCCCGAAGCTCTGACTAATTTGTTCATTGTCCCTTGTACCCTATCAAACGGGGCCCCGGAACCCGGTAACAGAAATTCGGGTCCTTAGCTCAAACGTACATGTATCTCTAACTTCCTCTTTGGGCATTAAGCTCGGAGCTAGTTTTGGGTGGGTCTACTTCACATGATGCTACCCTCTATGTATTCCGTCTGGTTCTTCCATCATTAAACTGCATTGTACAGACGCGGCAACCTACTGGCTGATCCCAAGACGGACAATAAAAATAACAGTAAAACTCGAGCCAGTCGTAGAAGAGAAATTAATCCATGTGAGAATAGAGCCTGGAATCCCTGCGGACCGCATCCCTGCAGTCTCCCTCACCCCAGCATATATAATCTCACCCCCACCTAAAGCCACAGCCACGTCCAACAATCGTTGACAAGAGAATTACCCAGCGATTCTTCTCGTGAGCACTACCGGTAGCGCCCCCAGGGGAGACAGTAGAGACCCCTGGTGGGCGGGCGGGCGGCTCACTTCTCATTTCCCCTGTCGTCGCCTATCGCCATCAGTGCTTACTCATCGACGGCGCCCAAGTCGCGCTATACGTCACTTAATTGGATTAAGGCATTGTGCTTTCTGGTCAGGACTCCTCATTTGCATATGTATGGAACGCTGCCTAAAAGCATCATGGGATACCGGTACACGGAGACCCGGATGTGGAATTGGAAAACCTCGGTTAGGAGTCGGGAGAGGAGTCTGTTCATTTGATTTATTTTCTAATCAGTTATCACGATATGATACGGCTATTTTTTCTGACTTCAGTTATTCTCTGCAAAGTACATTACTCCAGCTGATATTACAGAAGAAACCGATGAGAATAATTACGATTGACAGATCTTCCAGGAGTCTGATTGCATGGTAATTTTACAATGTGCAGTCGAGGAATCGGTTTAATATCTTATCCCACCCCTCATTGAAATATTTAACAAAAGAGAACCTCATCGCACCAACACCGGTTTGGGACGAGCTTCCTAATTTTACTATTCTTTTCTATTATCTACACTGTGTCAAAGGGAGCATGTAAAGAAAAAATCTTTACTTCACTGGTAGAACTTTCTTTGAAAGAGGTGAATAAAGCTTTAAACAAAGAAAAAGGTTGAGTCTATAGATACATATACCAGGGTTTGGGTATATACTTGAGCGTGTGCCTGGACAATATATATGTATGCCTATATATATATATTCTAATTGTGGTAACGCATATAAAAATAAATGCGGACAAAGAAAATGTACCTGCCTGACACCTGGGTGAGAAAAACATCCAATTATCAGTTGTGAATGTTATCTTCACCTCACAAAGAGGATTCAGACAGGAAATAAAGCAGGCGAGTTCTTCCCTCATGGCATGTTCCGACGATTAATATCAGAACGCCATCACTTTAAGTGATGTATAGGACGGAAATTGCTCTTTGCTTCTCATATTGATCCTCACCCATAATACACCAAACAGGGGGTAGAGTTGCCAGCTGCTATTTCCTGATTCATCCCGGTCCTGGGAGGTGTTTGTGTGTGGTTCTGCATAGACTCATCACTTAATATCTCAACTCTGTTTATCATCGCGGTGTGCGGGAGGTTGCTTATTTCCGTTAAGTTTCGTACATAGCTATCGCTTCAGACATGGCATTGAATACGGTTCCCGATTAAGAAGATATTTTGATCATACCCCCATTGGTTTTCCTGTATATATAGATAGATAGAGAAAGAAATATTTCCATTGTTTCCATGAAGAGAAAGAATTTTCTGTAATTGCTGTCTGGGCCAATATTATCATTTAGATCTTACACTATTAACCATGATTTGAAAGGAATGTCACCTGGACTGAACAAGGAGCAATAACAAGATAATACTAGGGACAAATATGATTTTCAACGTTGATGACAGAGCGCAGTATTTGCTTTTTAGCAGAAGATTTTACTCTCCATGAACAGATTTGATTTTTTCTTTCTTCACAGGTGCTCTATATACATATGCATAAAGCATTTTTAAAAACGTCATATATATTGAGGTTCGTCTTCTGTGATCATTTATATTTTGCTCCATTCTATTGCAGAACCTTCATTTCTTATGCACTGAGGTTATTCCTCATTTTCTAAATGCAAAACCTGTATTACATTTTCCGCTCATTTCTGAGTTATTTCAGATTTTCTGTTATCCTCTCGAACGCAGCATTCTAAAAGTCAGTGTTGTCGTTACATGTAGATATGGGATGCCTAATTGAGGAGATATGCCCTATCTTCTCTTCATCAGTTTAACTCCTTTCTCAGGCGGACATTCTGTTAATGAAACCGAACCTCCCACAACCCCGATTCCACCAATGGTCCACTAACGTAACAATTGACGCAGTCTCTGTTAAGAGAGTGACCCTGCGGTGCTCTGGGTCAGTCAGGGCGGGCGGAGTTGTGGGGGGAGGGAGTGTGTGAGCTGCTCTTCTCGGCTGACCGACTTGTCCAGGTCACTCCGGTCAGCAATGACGTTTGTAGAGCAAGAGATTCAAGTCCTACAAGTTCTGCTCTCTGAGGCCTGAGCGATTCGTCAGTTCAATGAAAGCTTTTAGTGTCGGGCGCCGAGAGGCTATGACCTTCTCTTGGAACTGTACCAAATTAAAGTCAGTCAGAGATACAATACAGGCCGTATTCATTTCCCCGAGGTTTGTATGGTGCTTGCTGGCAATCTGGGTGGAATTAGAAATGTTTTTTTTTTCTATATCATTTATTTCCAATATCTAGCATGAATGCTCTTAGATACATTTATATAAATGCATAAGATGATAAAGAATGATAAATAGTGGATAGGAAGGTAGAGGTGGAGGGTATGGTATGCTGTAATCAATAATCTCCAACACAATACAATACAAGCCCTACATCATAATTATATTATCTATGCAAAATCTGTTCTCATTGTTATCCGGAGTTTACACTAGACGATTATGGGCGACAGTTCTTGAGTTTAGTTGCACCTGACGAATTAATTGTCGAAACACCTGACGAGTCTATGAAAGCTCAGTTGTCAGCCATCTCGCCTTATGGCCAGAAGCGGGCGTTCTTCGTCGATTTTCTTATTCATTCCTTCTTCATCTGCCATTCTCTAATGGAAGATATACATACATTTAGCTGTAGAGTCAATGCTCAGACGATGTTATACATACGGCACTACCATAAAGAAACAACTATGCCTTTAGATATTGAATAAACCTTTACTCATTTCGACAATTATAAATCGTCTAGTGTAAACGCTTAAAGCACCCCTTTGGTCGACGATTCTCGGTGACGATGTTTTCCCGGAGTGCACCACCACCTGACAGCTTTTTTTAATCTACAATGGTCATGTTTTATATCATAAACGCCGGGTATGAATAGTTTTTCTGCCAAGCGGTCCAGCATCGCCATCGGCCAGCTGACCATGACCGATCACTTCAAGTACCTCATTGACCCCCTGATGCGCATTTGGACCCTGCACAGGCAGGTGTAGAAATGGCTGGTTAGCTCATTGCCAAGCAGGTTTCAGCAAATAAATCACTGACTGGATAATCCCCAAATTTGAATTAATTGTTCACCTATGGAATTCCACGCTCATTCATCAAAGATGAACACAAAATGAGTTCCTAGTTTTAGCCTGTATTTTCGAGGCACGGAGAGCGGGCTTCCCCGGTATTCGGCGTTAAAAATAGTAGACCGTACCTTATGACGGCAGAGTTAAGAACTCAAAACGGTAAGTACTAACTGCCTTTCAGTTCAAGAATTATGGATTCTGAGGATCAAAGCTAAATTCTCTCAACCGATAAATGCAACGATTTGCGGAATCGCTAGCAATTTGGTGAACGATTTCATATGGCAAGAAAAAATATGACTTACTGGGTTCTCTGATTTTCTGAAGCACCCGTAGACTTGCTGCTCATCCCAACACTCAAACCTCTCAGCAGTAGCCTTCCTCCATGCAATACATAGTTAGATATATTGTCTACCATCTACCATTGTCTTCAAAAGATTCAGCTTGACATAGCACCCCCACTGTAGACGCTCACAAGAGGTAAGATGTGACATGATTTTGATATGTTCTTATGCATGGAAACTGTCAATAATTTCAAAACCATATCAAAGACCTTTGATGCCTTCCCTCTTTCTTCGAGTATAAAAAACCAGATGGCACTTTAAAAGATGTATACGAACATGGCGACTTCCCACTGAGGTAGCCGAGAAATACCGATAGGCATACAACACTAGCGCCTGCGGAATCCGGAGGGATCATGCTGCTGAAACCGAGGAATGCTTGAAGGCATCGTGCTGTGGTAGCCCAGCCATACCTGGAGGCATCATGCTGCAGTAGCCCGACAATGCGTTGAGGTATCCTACTGTGGTAGTCATACTTCGATTAAAGAGTTATACACATACAACAGGACGGGATGTGAGGGGAATTCTCCTTCAGGAAAGTTTTGACAGAATTCAATGTGTATTAACGGAAATAAGTCCGTTCGTATGGTTGTACAATTACTATTTAACCCCAAACCGTGAATGATGGTTTTCCGGTGTGAAAAGGTGTCACACACCTAAGAAATAATTAATAGTAGACTTGATAAAGTGGCAGAAAAAAGACAAACCAAAATTATCACATAAATCAAAAGATATTTATGAAAGGTCAACCTACGACATGGAAAGAATATGAGAAAAAAGGTGAATGATAGTGCAATGCCAGCTCTTTACTTGGACATCTAAACATGGATTTCCTTTCAGAGTACAAAAGATAGTCCATCCTCATGAGGACTGGATTAAATATGAGAACTAAAATCAGGGTTAATGGAAACGTCAGCCCTTGTTCCGGGAAATTCCTCGAAGTGAGAGAGTGTAATTAGATGTTACACAACACAGAGTGTCACACTCCATGAAATCATCACTACAGGCCACCTTGACCTTCCTGCCGCTGACAAGACGGGGTCAAGCGGTGGTCACGGTCCAGTGGTCAATCCGTGAAAGCGTTCAAGTGTGACGACAACACCCCCGTTCGCACACACTAAGAACGAACACCACAGACCGTGCCTAATGGCATAACCATATCACATTTCTGGATGGGGAGACAGGTCAGATGGGTCGCGTGGGGCTGTTTAATTAACAAACTGGGCGGGTTGGGGGTCAGCCCTGACCAGTGTCCAGGTGGTCACTCATCACCCCGCACCCGACCCCCAGGGCTGGGGTAAAGAGTCCGACACCTGCCTAGCCCTGCAGTGTCTACCGTAAACCCTCTTGTTATCGCCCACACGTGTGTTGTTCGCTCTGTTTCTACCGTAAAGTTCACGCTAATTCATATCGTAAAGTTACCGATAGATCGCTAACCTAGACTAAATACGTGATGTCTTGAATTAGATTATATTGAAGACATATTCGTCCGATTTGTATCGTTTTACAATCAAATAGAAAACCATAACGGCTATATGTTGTGCGATTATTTCGATATACTTCCCACATATCAAAGAGTAAAAACGGGGTATGTTAAAGATAAATCTTTTGATAGGAATATATAAATTCAAGGAAATGAGTATCAACTTTCTCTTTCTTCCAGAGTAACTGTTAGGTTTTGACGTACTAATTGAACTATTTTCTCTGGATCAGTTCAAACTAATGCGTTTATTTTAGTGTTCGCTATGGTCGAATACTATATTTCCATGAATCTTTTCACACCGTTAAATCTCACGAACAAATTAGTTGGATCTGTTGAATCGGTCTAGTAATAACCAACGAGTAGGAAATTCTATACTCGTTGTAATAACTAATGCATATACTATATTATGACACCATATGATCTAGAATTAATTGCAAATATTTCATACTATCACAGGAACTGCGTTTATATGTTGCCCTTCCTGATCATCATATAAACGGCAACCTAGTAGTATTACTAGATTTCAAAATCAAATAAAAGCATGAATTTACTAGGCATTCAATGAATAAAGAGAGGAGACATTGGCATGTCTACTCAGGGTGTTAACGAGGTGGGTGGGCCCCTGCTGATATGACCTTGACCCCGGGCTACTGGGGTCAAATGTCGGAGTTGGCGGGCTGACAGGGGAGGTGAGGGTTATGTAAGAGGTGTGAGACAAAAGGTGTCATCACACCCCAGGAAGGTCTTCATTTTAATAACCAGACACGAGACCACCCAGAGCGCCGGGCAGTTCGGAGCAGCTCGACACCCGTAGCGCTAGTTACTCACGTGTCGGCGCACATAACCCCGACGTCAAACCAGCCTCAAATATCGCCCACCTCAGCCGTCAGCAGCGCCCCCACGTGCCGCCAGCCAGAGTTACCGCGCCGCTGTCATAGGTGTGTGTGGGAGTTTTCTGACAGGGCTCAAAAAGGGAATGAGCCTTGTCAGACGAGATGGAGAGTAAAAATAACCAGGATGGTTTTGAGAGAGAGAGAGAAAACTTAGGCGAAGCTTCTCTCTATCATGAAAACTAGTACGTATATTTAGAATTATGATCGTATGTGTACGAAATTACGAGACAGGCATTGAGAATAACCAGCCTGGTATAAGAAGGGAGCGAGGTAGGAGGATATGCCAGGTTTCTAGCTATATTGATAAAACCATAAGCCATATATGAATATATTGGAATAACATAGGCATACCATGTTTTGTTATACAGCAAAAGCACGAGAGAAACAGTGAAAACAACGAGACTGATATAGAGAAGTGAGGAATCTATGTGAGGTTTCTAGTTATATTGATGAGCTCGCTGGTAAATTTATATGATATAAAGAATATGTAGTAGTTGTTGGTGATGGTGTATCTGATAATTACTAGAGGATGTGGCTCTCCCAACCCTGCTGTTGTATGGTTTGGTTGAACTCATGCACAGCAATGCCACCGGTTTGTACCGTATTATTTAACCTGCCTTGTATATAAGGCGGTGTCCTCAGTAGGTCAACAGGCACCTGCTTAGAGCCTCTCCTAGGAAATGGATCAGCTTGGTTCTCATTTAATATATGGACTTCAGTATTGTCATGGTGGTTAAGGAGGCCTGCTAATCTTGGATAGCTGGGAAAACTCCACAAGTGTCATTCTTACTTAACGTTAAGGCATTTTTAATTTTACACAGGATTAAGCACTGCTCTCCCGTGCTTGTAGTTTTGTACCCTAAATATACCCTTTTATTTTAGCTACAGTCAGATTGTGAACAGGAACATCAGCTATCTGAACTGTACTGATAACAAACTGTCCTACGTTTATAATCTAATCCATAGGGTAGCAGTTTACACCACTAGGTATCTTCTATACGATCATATCTTGATAGAGATAAAGGTGCATAGCCTATGACCCTTACAAATACATGCATATGCATATTCATGTCTTGCTAGGTGTATTATATATTAGTTACACTTACCATATACTCATATCATATGTAGTTAAGGTCAGTATTTTAGGTACATTTAACGGGGTAACATACAAAAGCTTTACTATATTCTAATACCAACCTATCCCATCCCGAAATGAAAATAGAATTTACCTCTATTGATATCTTACAGTAAACACCTTGTATACCTGCTGATGTGGAAAATAAAAGCAGTTAGTCTGATTTAGCGCGCTCTAAAGGTGCTCTTAATCTCCGTGAAAGGCTGGAGTTAAAATTCATGAATCATATTGAAGATGGGTGGCCGTATTGCATGGCGAGCTGAAAGGTCAAGGACCAGTTAGTCACGCCTCCCGACACCTAGAGGGCGTAACTAAAAGGTGGAGCATGGCAGGGTGTGTGTGTGTGGGGATGGATGAGGGGGTAGACATACACACAGGGTGTGGGGCACACAGGCCTAATCAGTGCAGTCCAAACCCTTTTTATGTCGTCACACATCACTGAACTTACCTGATTATCGCCCATTCAATGACCCTGACCCCCGAGCCTCGTTCCGATCTGGCTTTGTTGTGGTCAGCGTTCGACCTTGACCGCTGGTCAAAATCCGCCACAAAAAAGACCAACCCCTGAGAATCCCCCCCCCCCTCCACACACACACCTCCCTCTCCCCCATCAGCAGCATCCGTGCATACAGCGCCACTCATCCGTGACTGTATGGGTGGTGGGGGAAAAGGGTAAGCCAGACCTTCTGGTTCGAGGCTAAAGGCAACTTTTTAGGCTAGCGACACGCATCAATGAACACGACACTGATCCCGCCCTTGTGTTTGATCAATTAATTCTCGTTAATTATACTGACCCCTGGGCCCCCACAATTAATTGTTTGGAATAAGGAGGGGTGGACAGAGGGCAGTGGCCGCAGGGATATGGCTGGGGTGACAGTGATATTCTCGCGCGTCTGATGGGGGATGCTTGAAGAGTGGTCACATAGACTTTGAGCTTGCTGCAGAAAAGTTAACCCTGCACCATCTGTGTGAGAACACTATGACTTCGAGAAAGGAGCCTAGGGTCAGTGTCTCAGCGTCTTAGAGGTGTGCCCAACTGACCATGACCGATCACTAGAGATCGAAATACCTCATTGACCACTGGTACTTCATATATTTTTTATCATTGACAGGCAATTGGGTACAAGTGGGTTACAATAGAGGAAACCTTTGAAAGTTTAGGGTCAGAGCTCGTATCCGATCTCGTGAATTACATAGCGATTCAAACAAGAGTTTCTGAATTTATCTCACCCTTCCCACGGCTAATGAGCTAAGATTTGTGACATAATCCCCAATTGTATATTTTTCCTAAATATCTCATAGGCGTTGGATACGAGTCTATGGAGAAAAAATACCAGGAGTGATACAAAGAAGGTGAGCCATAGACCGAATATAACCCAAAGATTGTAATTTTTATTAATTCATAATTCCACCTTTATTCATCAATGATGAACATACAATTTGCTCCTAATTTTTTGAAGAGGGAGGGGTGTGTGTGTGGGTAGGCAATGGAGTTTATGTTTAACCATATCATTGACTAGGAATAATACCCTATGCTTATTGCCAGCTGCTCACAATGCAGTATTTGTACCTTATATCACTGGTGATGTATGTACCGGACAGACCATTCCATCAAATTCAAGTGAAGGTAAAAATCTCTTATTTATAATGATATATAAAAACAAGGTGACTGTACCTGTACATTCAAAATGGAAACATGTACTTTGTTTTTATACAGTGCGTTTTGTTAAATCCTCCCTCTTCCTTGATGGTACACCGTAGATAAAATTCTCAATATTTACAATGTCAAGCTGACCTCTTTGAAAGAGGTATGTTAATTGTTGTCGTCACATTCTCATATGATATTGTCACAATTCACGGCAATTTGTACAAATTTACCCTTTACACTCCTAGATTGACATTCAATGAAGACCATGTAAGAAAGCATTGGTATATAGAATAACTCATATCTTCTTGAGAATTTGGCATACGAACTGTCCGTCCTTGCATCGCAATATGTAACATTGTACCACGAAGGGGAACCCTTATGTATGAAGTTATGACGATGTCTTTTCAAATTAAAGCGTTTTACTATAGATTTAAGAAGAATCATTTTACACAAATATATTGCTGCACTTCAATCATAACCACACTTACAAATAATGAATGGCCATATTCCTTGTTTACCAAGGGGTTGCCTCCTCCCATTAATCAGGTGCACTATATTCATTACCACAAAGAATAACTTCAACATCTGGAATTTTTATTTGCCTATTTCCTCTAACAACTTCCATGATTTATTTCTGTTTTTCCTGTGCATGTCCGGTTTGCGGTCGGCGTCAGGAGACACGCGTCACTTCCCGGATATGACGCTTCTATCACACTGACGTCAGGATGATACATAACAGAAAGTCATGGACAAGTGTCGTAAACCATACTGTCGTAGACGATGAAGAGGTCCGGAAGATATGTGAACGACAAGTAAAGGACAAATGTCTAGCGGGTTAAGGAGAAGAATATATGTGTGACATATGAATGAGATGTGAAGGACATGAGAAGGAAATGTGAAGGGCGCGTGAAGGAAATGTCAAGATATTCATTAAGTAGGCAACAGTAGTAAACTGCTTGCTTTCAGTCATGTAAAACGTATCTCTGATAGTTACAGTAAGCGGTAATAAAATAAATGTCTCGTGGGACTTCTATTATGAACTGCTTCTTAATAGCAGTGTAATGTGTGCGTCTCTCATATTCATATCATTTTTTGTTTAAAAAAAGATACATTCATTATTTCTGGCAGGTGACAGGTTTATTGGGACCTACAGGGTAGTTACTTATCAACACAAGGAGTTTTTCTTACCAGGGGCCATGAAAGGTTCTCCGACCCCGGGCAGTAGATATACGCCTTACATCAGCCACTGCTGTCCCTGGATACAGCAGCACACCCGCATACCCTCCCCGCCCCATACACGAAGGCCTGAAACCCACACCATGACAGAAGCACTTAGACACTCCTAACCTACACACAAAACACAAACCTGTAACATGTTATTCATGTCTAAATTCTAGAGCTCCATGTGATGGACAATTTTGCAAATAAATGCAGGCCGTCGCTAAGATTTATGAGGCAGAGAACTTGAAACCTTCGATAGACAATTGGACGGTGTAAAGATTTACCATGAAAGAGGAAGTGGAACATGGTGCTGTATCCAAGTCACCATCACAATATTCACAGAAGTAAATTAAACATATTTACACACCTAAACATACTTACACAGATACGACCTACACACCTTCATATATGCGCACATACCCGCATACAACCTTCATACTCACATATACATAGATACCACCTACACAACTACCTACACACACAGGTACTTACACGTGTACATACATGTATGCCCACAACATACATATCCAAATACAGACATCCCCACAACCACACACAAACACCCGACTACACATATATATGTATAGTTGGGTGGTCATTTAACCACCGATTAATTCAACATAAAAAAAACATTTTGTCAGTGGTACATAATGTTGCTCGGTGGTGCCATGCTACATTATATTGAAAAAAATATTGTTTTATCGTTAGACTTATTGACCCGAAGGAGATAAATCAAGCACCATAAGCAGTTTTCAGGTTTTATGCCATAACGTTCTGACTTATTAAATATATAATCATTATCATCAATCTTCTATAGTAAACATATGAACACACATTTGTAACATATATAAACATTATAACACAATCAACAAATAACAAGAAAAGTAGACAGAGCGATGATTGAGAAGAAAGAGCCACAATACAAGGTTAGTACCTCGCTATTCTTGTACAACACAGCACTCGAACCGGGTTTCAAAATATAGTTCAGGAATAAGATGGCTGACAAACACTTAAACTATGGCTCAGTGGCGACTCTACCGTTTCTCATTTGTAATGCGACCCACGGCTACTACTGGCATTGGTATACACTTATGATCTTATAATGGTGTATGGAGGTGAAAGTGTCGTGTGTAGGCATCAATGAAACTATTAAAACAAGAAGGCATTCTTAAGGCCCGGCGTCCACCTACTACAATATGGCTCCGATATGGTCTACGATGCACCTCCCGTAAAAAATTAAAATCGCGTCGGAAGGTTACCTTATAGCGGGGCAGTTGACCACGTTTCTGCGATTAGTCACCAATAAATACCCCATACAATACGTGGTGGATTGGCATGTCTAGACATATGTCTACTATTTTGCACCTTCCCGATATGTCTCCGATATTTGCTTTCTGTATCGGTGCCATATCGGTAGGTCTATATTTCTATCGTAGTAGGTGGACGCCAGGCCTTAAACTACTTATAGACAGAGAGTCACACATATATGCAGACATACATATATCTACAACCACAACCGCAAGTATA